>CM062804.1:464511972-464742012 GCA_031772625.1 Pinus tabuliformis | reverse complement strand
GATGAAGTATTGTGAAAATACGTCCCTGAACATGAAAGAAAAAACATTGACGGAAGCTCATGGAGGAGTCGCAGGTGGGCATTATGCAGGAAAAGCAACTGCATAGAATATTTTGAGAGCCAGGTTATGGTGGCCTACAATGCATAAGGAAGCAAAAGAATTTTGTCAAGCATGTGATGTATGTCAAAGGACAGGAAAGCCATCCAAAAGAGATGAAATGCCACTAGTACCCCAGGTGACTTTGCAGGCTTTTGATAAATGGGAAATTGACTTTGTTGGACTGATCAGTCCACTAGGGAAAAAGACTGGTGCAAGATATATCATCACCGCGACAAATTATTTGACAAGATGGGCTGAGGAAAAATCAGTAAAGGATTGCAGTGCAGAAACTACTGTGAAGTTCATTTTTGAGTATATATTGTCTAGATTTGGCTGTCTGAAGATCTTGATGAGCGACCAAGGGACACATTTTTTGAATAAGACGATTGAAGCACTAACTGAGGAATTCCAAGTTTACCATCAGAAGAGCACTCCCTATCATCCTCAGGCAAATGGGATAGTGGAAGCTTTCAATAAGGTTTTGGAGAATTCATTGATCAAGGTATGCAATGTAAACAAATATGATTGGTACTTCAGGATTCCAACGGTCTTGTGGGCATACATAACGACATGAAAGAAACTAATTGGGCAAACACCTTTCAGGTTGGTATATGGACAAGAAGTAGTTGTGCCAATGGAATACATTGTGCCAAGTCTAAGAGTTGCAGATGTTGTAGATATGGTAGACCCCAACATGATGAACAAGAGAATGTTGCAGATACTAGCTTTAGAAGGAGACAAATTCATAGCAGGATTCCATCAGTAGGTGTAGAAAGCAAGGGAGAAAGCTTGGCATGAGAGACACATCAAGAAGAAGATATTTTGTGAAGGGATATTGTATTATTATATGACAGTAAGTTCACGAAGTTCCCGAGAAAATTTAAAATGCACTAGTTGGGGCCATATATTGTAAAGAACATTATATATGGTGGTGATGTTCAACTGGTGAAATTAAATGGTCAAATGATTCCAGGATGAGTGAATGGTAGTAGACTGAAAATATATAGACGTGATTATGTCCCTCGACCATTGCACCCAAGAATGAAGGGAAGGAAGTCTTAGTGCCACCTACAGTTGAAAGTGGGCACAAGACTATAAACTACTCTGCAGAAAGGGACTTCATCAAAGGAAGATTTTCATGCAATATTTAGGAGTACGATGAAGTCTATAGGATCTACAACGAAGAAGAGGTGACTGCACCAAAAGGTAATTCAGATGAAGTTAGCCAGAAATATGATTGTTGGAAGGAAAAAGGGCACCGCTAAAATAAATTACCATTGAAGGCACAAAAGAAAAGCATTTATGAAGCACAGTTGGATGTATCTAGCCCATACCTACATTAATGAACCAAATATAGAGCCAATCATGAGTCTAGGAATTCAAAATTGTTATAAAAACTGCATCCTGCACCACATTTGACACTTTGTTGCCTAAGAGAGATAAGAAATTGTGCCTAAGTGAAAAAGAGTTATTGCATGTTTGAGAGGATATGGGAAGTGTTGGTCAGAATATTTAAGAAGAAAGGGCTATTTGGTATCATGGAGTCATAAGCAGGAAAGACTATAGGAGAAAATGTACCTATGTCCCTGACCTCTTAAGGTTGTCAAGGAAGGTGTCATAGGCACATCCATAGTCGCAATGACATAAGATGAAGGAGAAGAGACTAGTTGAGGTCTTTGCAGTAGAATTGAGAATGCCACCATAGAAGAAGACACAGAAGGAAGTGCGGTCGAAGAACGTGGAGGACAAGGGAAAAAATCCCATGTAGAAAGGAAAGAGACCGATGGAGCAGGAGGGACCTCAGCAGGTCCATGATAGTGAGGAAGAAGCTGAGTTTCACAAGAATGAGACAGAGGATGTGGAGACTCCCTCTATGCTCCCAACATACATGCCGCTGAGAAAATAGGGTGCAAAGTTGGTTAAGGAGCCAAAAGAAGGGAAATTTTCTACTTATATGCCATTGTTGCCAGAAGAGGTGCCTTTTGAAGGAGAAGTGTTGGAGAAGATTCCCCAACTCAAAATTGAAGATTGGGATTTCAATGATAGAAGCAAATACCCGCAATTTGAGCCTAGTAGGTACTTGAAGAAAGTCCACTACCCAGAGAGTGGAGTTACAAGATTGGAGCCACAACAATGGGTTGCGAGATTGCAGAGAATAGGAATTTTGAACATGTTGAATGTGCCACACTTTGGTGGAATCCCATTTAGTACAATCTGTGTGCAACAACTCCTCGCACTGGTGCATGATGATTGAATTTGGTTAGGGATGAGGAACCCCATTAATGAGATGCTCATAAAAAAAATAACAGAACTGCTATATCAAGGAAAGGACCCTGCAGATGGATTCATTGGTAAAAACAAAGACAAGGAGATGGCCCAGATGATGAAAGAAAATTTTGGCTTAGTAAAGAAATCTTGCGGATACGAGATAAACTCCATCGAGGATCAGGGTGTGTGCTTCACCACACATATCTTACCAAGGAAGATCATGTGGAAGTGCAGGGCCAATGAAGTCCCTGTAGTAGTAGTGTCATTAGCAGAATAATGCAGTGCAGGGGTCCAGTTCAACTGAGCTTCTTATCTATATAGGTATTTTTTAATGGATTTCAGGGAAGAACATGAAGAAGGAAAGACCTTCCACTATTCTTGGTTGTTAATTCTTATTACACTTATTGCATGGAAGGAGCTGGAAGATTCTCAATTTCCAACTGTTGAGGTGGATGTATGTGAAGCAACGAGGTATGCTTCGATATGGTTTACGAAGGAGCTGATGTGCGCAACAGAGAACAAGATGTTCTTTGTAGTCATGGCGATGGATTTTCATATGGTGGTGAATCAGTATCCCAGACTGTCACCGAGCCTGTACAAACAATACTGTCATATAACAGAGTTTAAGGTAGACTTTCACAGGGCGTATGTGAAATCAATGAAGGACCCAATAGAGACATGGCATCCATTTCCATACCTGGTAACGGAAGATGATCTCCTCACGGTAGTGCAGGATTGGCTGGAGGAATGGATGACTCCACTTGATGGAGTAGTTGGAGGAGAGGGAGTAGAGAAAGGTACCTCGCAAGGTGCGGGTACAAGTAAGAAGAATGTCGATGAGGAAATAAAAGAAACAGGGGGAGGTAAGGAAAATGAAGAACATCACAGCAATGAAGAGGTATTGTAAGATTTTCCCTTTGTGACAAAATGTAGCCAAGAAAGAAGCATAAGAAAGATAAGAGTAAGGACGCAGTGCTACCTATCCTCACTGATGGGGATATTGATGAGATAGTAGAGAAAATCTAGGATATTAACACAGAGACCTGGGACAAGATTGATGATTGCTGCAAAGCGATCTTGGCTAAGGTACATCAGGGCATCGCGGAGCTGAAGGCATTTCCACAAGTAGTGAAGCAACCAAAGTAGGCAACCCAACCATTGTAGTAAGAACAGAAACTGGAAACAAGCTTTGGAATGAGGATGTTACATGCGCCACCTGGGGCATTGAAGTTTGAAGCAGCAGTAGATAAAGAGCGAGCCAAGGCATGGTGAAGTGTCCAGATGAATGTCGCTACGCTACCCCTCTAGGTGTTGCATGAATTTCATTAAGGAATCACTGCAAAGATGTAGGAACGAGAGCAACGTATGTCGTTGTTGAAACAAAACACGAAATCAGAGAAAGAAACGATGCAAAAGTAGCTAAAGCAAGTGGCCAAGGAACGAGAGGAAGCAAGGCAGCAACGAGAACAATTGGAGAAGGCCATTGCTGAGACTTACATCACAGTTCTAGGCATGAAGGTCCATGATGATGAAGCACCAGTAGAGAAGGTTGGAAAGCTTTCCCTCATGATCAAGGACTCGAACAATGCTACGATCAAATTAAAATTTCACTATGAGGTGCAAATATCAGAGTTGAAAATAAGGTTGTAGCTAGGTATGCCACTAGAGGTTTGGGAGTAGAGACAAAGGGACCTCAGATAAGTGCTGAAAGGCATATCTAAGATGATGGTAGATTGTGGGAAGTTTCTCGACAACATGATGTAGATTTGCACCTTGTTGTAGGAGGATCCAAACGTCTTGAAGATTGAGGAAGAACTGCAGGTCAAGAAAAAGTGGCACGATGAGATCTTGGTAGCTATGAAGGCCTTACCAATATTGCAGAGACTTTCTAGTAATTTTGAAGGAAAGAACGTCAAGATGCAAATAGATAATTTTCATAGGAAAGCACAAATCTTGCAGGAGAGGACTCAGCCATGGCAGGAGGAAGCCCTAGAACTTTCACAGGCAGTAGATGAACGAATGAGGGAATTGAAGAAAAGGGAAGCAGAGCTACTGCAAGATATTGTCAGCCCTACTATAGAATCTTTACTGAAGGAGGCGCAACAGGAAGAAAATTTGATGGCAAAAACACTCCAGCATTACAACACAGTATACAATAGGATCACAACAAAGATTAAGGGCCTTGAAGCTAAGTGACTCGAGATGAGTCATGGATGAGTTTTGGGGGCCTATTGGGCATGGCCCAACTTGGTCCAAGTTTTGGGTAAAATACACTGCGAAAGAAGGAGTGAACCGCGCCAAGCTGGCAAAGATATATTCATCATGCGGAATTTTAGGGCTTTTAGGATGGGATAAAGCCCTTATTTTGTAATGGGTATCAGGCATTAGTCCTTGTTTTATGGATCCATGGTATGTGGACCAGGGTTTTTTTATAGATGAATTGTATAAAAGGATATGTAATACTTTGTAAAGGGGGAAACAAGTAATGAAATATCATAAGTGAATTCAATCTCTATATTTGCGTCTATAGTATATAGTTTTGGAGGAGGCTCCACAGCTGAGTGTGAGGAGACCTTGAAGAGTCTACAACTGAGTGCACATACCACCTGTAGTTGGGTCCACAGGTCAGAGAAGTGAATTTACTTCAAGATCTGTTTAATAAAAAGGAAGTTTTGGCGAAGTATTGTATCTCTTATATGTCAATTGTCTACTATTATGCATTTGATTATGTATTTTTTTTCACTGAATTATGTGAAGACCTGTAAGATATGTCGTTCTATTTTATAGTTTATGCATTTATGTAAACTAATCATTTGTGTGAAGTTATAAGATTGATATATAGTAGAAGTAAAGACATGGTGCCACTTCGTGAATAACCCTTTGGTTGCAAAAACCTGGTTCTGAAACCTCCCATAACTGCTTTGGGTGAGACTGCAACCTGCTCATAGGTCATTGCCAAAAGGGTCAACAGTTAAGAATTTTTTTGGTGCACAACACACTCTGAACCTTGGTCAAGTCCCCTCAAGTCCCCTCAAACCAATAATAACATGTGAATATGTATCTTCTAATTGTGACAACTCATTATAGGCCTTTGACGTTCCACCTAGCCATATACCACACTATTTTTATTTCTTTCAATAGTGGGTCACCCCTAAGCTAGGGATTTGAATCCACAGAGCATCAACTTTCCCAAATCCCATTATATGCTCAGTATAAATAGTTGGCCAAAGTATTAAACCCTACAGACTCCAACTAGTGGGATCACATCCACTATCAACCCCTATCTCAACTAGTTAGGAATGTTACAAAGTCTTGTAGATTCCAGGAGTTCCACTTCCATCATGGATCTTCCAGGTTCCCTTCCAAGACCTCACACAACCAAGGTACCAAACCCATCAGAATCTAACCATATTCTCACATTCCCCATCAACCTACACCCAGGTGGTGCACACCCTTCTCTACACCTATAGTCCCTTAGTTTGTGCCACCACCTTCTAGGGAATCTTACTCAGGAGAATAATTGCTTATAGAGCCCTACAGATTCTATGAGTTCCACTTCCCTCATGAGTCTTCTAGATTTCCTTACAAGCTCTCATTCCAAAACAGTCCTCGTGCTTCCATGGTCATCTCCTGTAATCCATGAACAAGAACCATCATAATTCACAGTTCCAACATGCCCCTTTTTATATACATGCCTAACTATGCTACTTGGCACTTCCCCCAGCCACTTAAAGGGACTTGGTTATTTGCATGTTGTAACACCCTCCTCCCACATTTACCCAAGCTAATCTATCCACTGGGGTAAACATGTGATGAAGAGTTAATATGATACGATTTGACCTCTTAGATCACCTTAAGGAAGTGGAACTGACAGACCAGCACTTTAAAGACCTTCCTTAGGATCTACATGACCTTTAGGAGCGAACCAATCCCTGCAGGTGTCCAACCCCTGAGAGAATTAGCTTCTTGACTGAACCAGACCACCATTCACTCCCATGACAATCCCTCCATGTGCCTGAGACCCTCCAGTCACTCCGACAACAAGGCATCCATGCAATTGTGGAATTTTTCCAGGCAGTTTTGTGCCAGCAACCCAAATTATGAGCCACATTTTTAGTTCTAGGACTTAGGGCTCCGCTTAGAACTTGATGAAACTCTAAAAATTGATAAATAATAAGATGATAAGGCCTCTAATGCAAAACTTGAATAAGGACCTAACTTAACAAGGCCTAGCCATGACATAGATTTTGTCAAACACATCATGAGCATGTAATCTACAAGTCATAACAACAAATCTGAACATAGGGACCTCATACTTATCTGACATTTAGAAAGAAGTACTGATGCAATATTGTAATAGTTGAAATAACAATCTATTAGGTCATACATTCATTAACATTTCATTTACGAAAAAAAAATGAGATCCATAACTCAATTATGTCATAAACCATACTTATAACCAACATATAACCAACAAAATAATAATGATAGAACAAACATTATCATCACATAGTAACAAGCACATTTTCAATAATACTCAAGAGGAAAAGAGCTCTTATTAACATATGCAAAAGCCAATCAAGTCAAGGAATTCCACGTACCACCCAACCATAGATTGGGCTAAACCAAATATTTCTTTCAACCAATCACCCCCGTGCCATATTCCAAACATGAATGTGGGACTTACAACAAAACAACCAGGGCTTCCACAGACTTTATTGCAATCCTGCCAAGGGATTCCTAGGTCCAAACAAGAAACATATACTACCAGGCTTTACCGCAATCCCAAAATATACTGGTCCAGGGATCACTATGCCTATACAAGCATGGATGCCTTTAGATCTCTCCACCTGAACCGTGAGGAATTTTTCCGTCTTCACCCTCTAGGCTTTACCATGTATCCCACCGTTACCAAATAAGTGATTCCTAGGCCCAATGAGGCTCCACCCTCTAGGATATATCGTGTATCCTGCCATTACTGGTCAAGGGATTCCTAGGCCTAACGAGGGTATTCAAAACCAGAATTTACTATGTATCCCACCATTACCAGTCAAGGGATTCCTAGGCCTTGTGATTTTTCCTAATACCACCCCACTCAGTTTCAAAACCATTTGAAAATCCAACTCAACCAAGTAAGAGAAACCCCATAACACCATGGCTATCCAAAAATGGTAAGGTGAGGATGAAAATCATTGTCACACCTGGAAAAACCCATGCCAATGGCAACAAGAGAACTAAGAACACACATGCATGTACCATGCATGCCAAAACTAATAAGGAAATCATACATGCAACTCGATACCTATAAGTAATACCATTTTAGCCACTTGATCCCTCTCTTCCTTGCTTGATCTCTGTTTCCCTTTTCTTTCTTTTCATTCCTTTTCCTTCCTTCCTCCAATGCTATAGTACTCCAAGAATACTCTAAGTGTATGAGAGTATGAGAGAGAGAGAGAATAGAGAGAGAGCTCCAAAACCGAACTGACAAAAGGTTGTGAACTGATCCTCAAAAGCCTTTTTATCATTAAGGCCTCTATTTTCTTCATTTTCCATTATTTTCCTTCATTTTCCTCCTCACATGAAACCTGTGACCTTTCACCTTCCTTTAATCCTAATTTCCATTATTTTCATAAAAAAAAGCCAATAACTGCCTCTTTACCTTTCTAATGCCTTTTCCATTTCCTTTTTCAATTTCCCTAGCCATAATAAACCAATTGAACACCCACACTAAGATGTTTTTCCCAACATTAAGCTTGGAATAACTGTCCCATGACCTTAGTATTATTTTTACTTTATTAACTTTATTACACAAATTTTTAACCTGAGGTTGTTACACATGTGCACCTTTTATGATTATTAAATCTTATGTGCCTCGTTTACTCATCCATGGAGTATTGAACCCCCTTACTTGTTTTTTCTTTTAGGTCTACAACCATTATATTTTTATTAATATGAACATACCATAATTACATTAGTATACCTTCTAGCCTTAAAATATAAAACATGTTTGCATAGGCATACCATCCCCAAAACACAAAACACTCACATACACAGGCACAATGACCCTCATAACACATTTACACATATGCACCTAGACACAACGACCCTCAAAATATGTTCATGAATCACTAGCTTATTTAATGTCTCCTGCTCACCATCCTAGTCTGCATATACATTCCATTGGCATGCCTCTTCACCTGTTATGTTTATTTTTCGATGCAATGTTTTATGTATTTATGAATTGTATTTTGAACTATAATTAAGAAGCATATTCATTTTAAAATATGCTTGTGCATATGCATTGCATATTACTATGCATATAGATATGTAGGGAACATGTTGTAATTCCCAAAATGAGGGGGAATTTTTCAGGTCACATGTTGCTAGGGGTAACAAACATGGAGTTGGGATTTAGCAGGAAGCTATAATAAACCAATAGTCAGTCGGGAAACATTACATGAATGTAACACCCATGTTCAACTCCCTAAATGTGAATGACACATATATGAAAAACTATATTAGTGAGTCAAAGGACATCTTTTGAGGACCATTTTGTCCAAGTGCATGTTTGTAAATGTGTTATGAGGCTCATTGTATTTGTTTGTATGATTGTTTTTGTTGAAAAGTGTGCAACAAGAAATGCTTGTTGAGAATGCAACAAGATGATGGAGCTTAGTGGAAAGGAGTCACCTTCACTAAGTGGGCCCGCAGGCAAATTATGGTGCAAAGTCTATTTTTGGATGACAGCAGGAGTGATCACAGCAGGAGTGATCACAGTAGGAGTGATCACAGCAGGAGTGATCACAGCAGGAGTGATCACAACAGGAGTGATCAGAGTCTATTTTTAGACTGCTAGTCAAAAATCGAAAAGTCAAATATTATTGTCTCATAATAATATTTAGACTATAAACTTTATCTTATTCTCTGGAGCACTTCAGTTTGAGCTACAGATGTGGCACATGCAGCTGTCAGAAGGAAATACATTTTCTTGTGAGTCAGTTGAGCATGCATGACATCAGTTAGAACTCATGTGGTTGAGTTCTGTGGAGTTGGATGAGCAGTTAATGGAGTTGTGTTCAGTTTGACTTAGTTGAACTAGTTGTATTTAGTCCAACTGATCAATAGACTAAGTGATGAGTTGTGTGAATTAGTTATTAATTAATTCACTAATTATTAACTCATAATGCAACTGAAGAATAAAACAGTTAACTCAGTGCATGTACAGTTCAGTGGAGACAGGTGTTAGAGGTTGAGATTGCTATCAATTGTGCATGAGATTGTGCACATGCATGGGATTGAGTTATGCCAATGATCTCTGGATAGTGTGGGCCAATACCAAGTGAAATATAGCTTGTGCTAAGGTGATTTACAGTGTGGGTGATTTTCACAAGGTAAATAGGAGTTTGGATCAGCCATTCTCATTCATTCTCTTGCAGGATTGTGCAGTGGAGGCAGGCAAAGCAGTGGGGGAGATTTGGAGATCAGATCTAAGCTGTATTGTGTGTAACAGGTGGAGATAGTGCTGGATACTTGTGAGGAGTATTGTACTATGTAATGTTACATGTTCTCAATCAATACAATATACAGATAGTTGGGTTTTTTAGCGAGATACTTTCCCCAGGAAAATACTGTGTTGATATGTGTGATTGATGCTTCTATGTGCGCATGTTATTGTTTCTGCTTCTGTAAATTGATGATCAACGTAGAGGAGGTTATGTATTATGCATGTTTTCCACAATAGTGTATAATCGGGATAATCTCTGTTGAATAAGTGTCATATTATTCAAAATTTCTACATGGTATCAGAGCGAGCTGATTTGTAGAAGAAGTTCTACATGATATCAGTGTTGTATTGATCAACAGATCTATTATTCAGAAAGTGTTTACATTTTATTTCTTGAGGCAGAGTCTGTAATTGGGCCAGGTAGCCTCTGGATTCATCTTTCTTTTGGAAGGTTAGATATCTGGTGAATGCCCATACAGTCGATCTCTGTACGAGAAATACTTTGTTCTCGCGAATTTTAGATTAGAAGCAGTTGAGTTTTTAGTTGGTGGAATGGCGCTCAAGGATAAACTCAGAAACATTAAGTGTGAGAATGGAGACAGTATGCCCCAGTATCTCATGAAGTTCACCCAATGCCGGGATGAGCTGGGAAGTGTGGGGGTAACTGTTGAGGATGAGGATATGGTGAGTCTAGCACTCCTTGTCCTTCCTAAGAGTTGGCATAGCTACCAGGACTCGGTGAATGGAAGGGAGAAATTGCTGGGATGGGAGAGACTTTGGTCGGATCTTGTACAAGAGGAGATTAGATGGCACACCAGAGACATTTCTTCATCTATGCATGATGAGGAGAACTGTGCCTTAGCGAGTAAGGCGAAGAAGGGGAAGGGGAAGGTTTCTCTTTCCGAATCCAGTTCTTCCAATTATGGGAAGAAGGTTGACAAGTCGAAGGTGAGATGCTTTCGTTGTCATGAGTTGGGCCATTATGCTACTAATTTCCCAAAGAAGAAGTCCAATAAGGGATCTGGGGAAGGATTTGAAGGTGAGGCAGCCTCACTTGCTTCACAGTTTGAGTTGGACTTCACACTCTTCGCATGCATGGTTTCATCCATGGTGGGAAGTGGTTGGTTTCTTGACAGTGGAGCTTCTTTCCACATGACCGGTGACAAAAGTTTGTTCAGTACTTTGGAGGATAAAGATCTCCAGATACTCATAGGGATGGGTAATGATGAGAAGTATAGTGTCTCAGGTGTAGGGATGGTTATTTTTCAAAGGGAGCATGGAGCTCACCTTACCTTGACCGATGTCAAGTATGTACCAGGACTGAAGAGAAACTTGGTGTCGTCGCGATGCTGGAAGACAGAGGCTATGATGTAGTATTCAGTAAGGGAAAGGTTTTCCTTAGACACATCATCACTAGACAGGTGAAGCAGATTGGTTCACGGGTCTAGAACTTGTATGATCTTGAGGTTCAAGATGCATGCAAAGCCTTGAGCAGTGAGGAAACTGATGGAGACTTGGTGGTTGAGAGGGAGCGTATATTACCTCTCAACATGCAGAGCCAGAAGAAGTCTTAGACGATTGTGGAGGAGCCACGATTGGTGCAGCAGCTTCAAGAGGTTATGGAGCAGCCACAACAAGGGAAGCTGAGAGGAGATCGAGTAGAGGCATCTACTCATGCAGATACCTCCAGTAGGGGGAAACTTCGAGCCAGGTGGGCTGAGGCATCGCATGCAGCCATACCTCCAGGTAGGAGGTGGGGTGATGTGGATTGATCGTCCCAAGGAGGAGGGGCAGGATCCTTGAGGTACCCAACCTCTTGGATGAGACCTTGCTACGGGAGCCCCGATGTGGAGTAGCAGGAACTGATTGATTGCATAGAGACAGATGCGGAAGGAGCGGCAGAGAGAGCGACAGTGTAGGGAATCCCAGGATAGTGCATAGCATGCAAGCTGTAGCAATGCGAGAGGCACAAGTGTTTTGCATAGTGCTAGGTGGCACAGAGAGGTATGCAATGGTGCGAGATGCATGGAGATGTTGCAGTAGTGCAGATGTCAAAGAGGGAGCACTTGTCAGCAGTAGGTAGAGCTTCAGCATCAGAGTATATTCCTAGCCCAACAGAGTGGTCAGTTGGGAGTGTTTTTGTTCCAAGTGTTGTTGGAGCAAAGTGGACCGAGCAGATGTGTTGCATGTAGAGCATTCCAGAGTTACAGGATCGGGTTTGAGAGGAAGCCTTTCTTGTTGAGAGGGAGTGTTGAAAAGTGTGCAGCAAGAAATGCTTGTTGAGAATGCAACAAGATGATGGAGCTTAGTGGAAAGGAGTCGCCTTCACTAAGTGGGCCTACAGGCAAATTATGGCACAAAGTCTATTTTTGGATCACAGCAGGAGTGATCACAGCAGGAGTGATCAGAGTCTATTTTTAGACTGCTAGTCAAAAATAGAAAAGTCAAATATTATTGTCTCATAATAATATTTAGACTATAAACTTTATCTTATTCTCTTGGAGCACTTCAGTTTGAGCTACAGATGTGGCACATGCAGCTATTAGAAGGAAATATGTTTTCTTGTGAGTCAGTTGAGCTATTGCATGCAAGACATTAGTTAGAACTTATGTGGTTGAGTCCTGTGGAGTTGGATGAGCAGTTAATGGAGTTGTGTTTAGTTTGACTTAGTTGAACTAGTTGTATTTAGTATAACTGATCAATAGACTAAGTGATGAGTTATGTGAATTAGTTATTAATTAATTCACTAATTATTAACTCATAATGCAACTGAAGAATACATCAGTTAACTCAGTGCATGTACAGTTCAGTGGAGACAGGTGTTAGAGGTTGAGATTGCTATCAATTGTGCATGAGATTGTGCACATGCATGGGATTGAGTTATGCCAATGATCTCTGCGTAGTGTGGTCCAATACCAAGTGAAATATAGCTTATGCTCACGTGATTTACAGTGTGGGTGATTTTCGCAAGGTAAATAGGAGTTTGGATCAGCCATTCTCATTCATTCTCTTGCAGGATTGTGCAGTGGAGGTAGGCAAAGCAGCGGGGGAGATTTGGAGATCAGATCTAAGCTGTATTGTGTGTAATAGGTGGAGATAGTGTTGGATACTTGTGAGGAGTATTTTACTATGTAATGTTACATGTTCTCAATCAATATAATATACAGATAGTTGGGGTTTTTAGTGAGATGCTTTCCCCAGGAAAATACTGTGTTGATATGTGTGATTGATGCTTCTATGTGCGCATGTTATTGTTTCTGCTTCTGTAAATTGATGATCAACGTAGAAGAGGTTATGTATTATGCATGTTTTCTGCAATAGTGTATAATCGGGATAATCTCTGTTGAATAAGTGTCATATTATTCAAAATTTCTGCAGTTTTGTGTTTCGAGGCTGGTATGGTTGTGTGCACATGCTTTTTTATTTTGAGGCTAGAAGGACTAGTAATGTAATTATGACAACACATGCATATTAATAAAAGTTTAACAGTTGTAGACCGAAAAGAAGAAACAAGTATGGGGGTTTGAGACTCCATGGATGAGTAAAAAGAGGCACATGTAATTTAATAATCATAAAAAATGAACATGCATATATCCAAGGCCCATTAAGTAGCTCGGGAAAGTGCCAAGTGGCATGTTAGGAATGCATATAAATATGGGTATCTTGACACTATGAGTTATAATGATTCTTCTTCAAGAATTATAGGAGACAACCATGGAATCATGGATACCGTTGTGGAATGAGAGCCTATAAGGGTACCTAGAAGACCTATGAGGGTAGTGGAACTCCTAGAAGCAGCAAAGCTTTAGAAATTCTTTTTAAGATTCCCTACAATGCGGTGACATAACCCGAGGGAACGCAAGTGCAGAGAATGGTGTGTACCACTTGGGTGCATGTTCATGGGGAAAGTGAGCTTGTGGTTGGAGCTTACTAGGTTTGATCTCTTGGTTGTGTGAGGGCCTAGAAGATACTTGGATGACTTGTGATAACATTGGAAATCCTGGAATTGGTAAGACTTTTTGAAAATCTAACTATTTTGAGTCTTCGTAATTGTTATACTCATTTCAATATGCATTCCATGTAACAAATAAGAAAATAAAATAAAAAAATGTTTATAAGGTAAAAGTTTTTTCTTCTAGGTAGAAGCATGTTCTTCATGCTTCTAGGGTTTGTTAGGTCTTAGGATTTATTTTCATGAATCAAAGGAGTAAACATCATGTTTATAAGACCCTTATGGGAAAAAATGTATTTGTAAAAAGAATTATGTTTTAGTCTAGAAAGCCTTGGAAGCTCCAAAGTACAATTCGGCCCTGGGAACATCAAGTCGGCTTAAATAAGGGAATTCGAACCCTTTAGAAGGTCATATAAAGGAGTAGTTTGACCTCATTTGGAGTCACTCACTCACAAGTTCAATCTATTAAGAAAGGGTTTGATCTAAGTTGGGAGAAGTAGATAAGAAGAGCAAAGGTCTTGAAGAAGGAAGAAGAATAAAATTTCTTATTTCTAGGCTCGATCTCTCTCACATGTGTGAGGATCTAGGGTTTCTAGTGCTACAGAAGAAGACCGAAGTTGCAGGTCCAAGTTGTAGGAAGACGAAGTGCAATAACTTACAACTAGAAGAGGGGTACTTTGTCTAAACCTTATTGACTTTGGGAAGAGTTGCCTTGCTCTAGGGGGGTCTCAAAAGGAGGATAGATTAGAGTTTCTGAGGAAGATGCAAGGCCAAAATTGTAGGGTAGAAGTTGCAGGACGAGTTGTAGTATTGAAGATGGTAGGTTGAAGTTTCAGTATTGAAGATGGCTAGTGTAGAATCAGGGAAGGACTTGTTACAGGGCCGACTTGGTACTTGGAGTAGGACTTGGTCTAAGGTTTGGGTATTTGGATCTCATTTGAAGAAAATTATAAGAAGAGAAGAGTTTATAGGTTTACCCCTTCGAGGGGTTTTTACTTGGCTGAGAGCCTAATATTTGTGTCCTCTATTGACTCTATTATTTTTCTTGATATTGTTTTATGAAAAATCTAACTAAAGAACATAAAGAAGAAAAATAAGATTTACACACAATTATCAAGGTTAAGGAAAATAAGATTAATAGTTGTCATTCCATTTTCCTACATGGTATCAGAGCTAAGGTGAACAAGGAAGGCAACTGAAAGGATAATAAAAGGATTTGTTTGTCAAGGGGAAGTGAAAGTAAACTCTCAAGGAAAGGAGTGAAGCTCATGTATTTGAGGCAGTGGGAGAACCTGATAAGAAGGCAAAGAAGGAAGAAGTGAAGTTTAATATTTATTTTAGGATAATATTTTTTGCATGGCATCATAGAAAGAAGCATGTGATAGTAGCATGTCTAGAATTTACATGATTAAGTTGGTTTATAGAGATCATCTAGATAGATTAATAGAAAGACCATTTTTCATGTTAATCATCTAGACATTATCTAACATTATGTTAGAGGAAGTCATCTTGCTTAGGTGGAACATCACGATCCTGGAAGAACCATAATTATTAAAGGTTCTTGGAAGAAGCACTGTGATAAAGGTTAGTATACATTCCATGTAATGTGGAACCAATACTAGTAAAGGGATGAAAGAATGCAATGGGTCAAGATGCAGGTTCTTTGTGAAATTTATGGATAGCTAGATGATCAGATGAAAACATAGGAATGCATGATGAATATAAAGATTTGGATAAGGTTCATATGTATAGAATATTGTGGAGAGAAAGTTGGCCATAAAAATATGCTTAAGTATATGGATAAATGACGATTGAAAAGAATAAGACTTGACTTACTTAAGGATGTAATTTTTTTTTAAGACTTTCTCTAGAATATATATAATAATGATTATCATCCAGTATAGTCTTTGAAAGAAAAGTTGTAACTTGGCAATCAAGTTTGATACTTGGGCACTCTAATGCATGAATGAAGATTCATATGGATATGGATCAAGAGGATGTTGATGAAATGAGAAGGTCACCATAATGAGGTAAATATATTTTGTTTATGATTTGGTTATCTGGTTAACATATTATTTTTCTACCTGGAAGGTTGTTGCAAGAATACATGATGACAATTGAGGCACATTCAACTGTATGGATGGACTGTATGAAGAATATTGAGGGAAGCTAAATATTTGGTACTTGACAACTATGAATTCAAGATATGTTCATATTTGAATTGGATGGTAGTAGTACAAGAAGATAACATGAAGGTAAAAGGAACACCACTTTCATAAGGAAGCCATGATCAAGCTTAAAGTTTGGGAGGCTCAATGTAATGCATTCATATTGAATATGAAAGTGATAAGCAAGAGAGATGACCCAGATCCTATCACAAGAACAAAGAGTGGAAATGGATCCACGATACCTCAAAAGAAATCAAGAGATGCAAAAGAAAGAGGAGTCATGTGGCTATGAATAACTAGTAGCTGATACTCTTATGAAGAAAAGATGTAAGGCTTGTGATGGTGACTTCCCAAATAGAAAGGAAGTCTAGATTTCCTCTGATTTTGAGAGGGAGTAAAGGAGTCTTCTTGTATAGGAGAAAGGTTCTATTCTCAAGATTAAAGGAGAATAACGATGTCCTATTGGTTTGAGAGGGAGTGATGTTGAACATGACATGTGCACTCGCTTCCTGAGGTTGTGAGGAAGGAATAATGAATGATTAGATAAGCATCTATGGTTTCCTTGAGGATATAACATCCAAGAAAGGAAAGGTACCAACACTCTTTGAGGATGGGATAGGAATCTAAGAGAAGAGTGGTTGAAGAGGTCAATGTTATTTGAAGACTCAATTATGGAAATCCAAGATAAGGATAGTCCTAAAAGGACATACCTTGTAGATATTCAGATGAGGTATGTACCTTGTAGAGGTAGTGCAGTATCACACATAAAGCCTCCCAACACAATGCTCTTGATTAAAGAAGAGATTTTTGAGTTAGGTGTGAGATACAGTGTTGGTCATGATGATGATGCTTACAGTATGGCTTATCAATTTGAAACTTCAGTTTGAGATATAAGGTTGTACTAATACAATTATGAATATCTCCCTAGTTAAGAGGGAGTGTTGAAAATGTAACTAGTTTTAGTCTTCATAATTGTTGTACTCATTTCAATATGTATCCTATGTAACAAACAAGAAAAGAAAAATGTTATTATGATTAAAACATGAGTTTCATGCTCATTATTGATGGTATTCTAGGTAAAAGAACGTTCTTTGTGCTTCTAGGGTTTGTTAGGTCTTAGGATTTATTGCCATGAGTCAAAGGAGTCAACATAATGTTTATAATACCCTTCCAGGAAAAAATGTATTTATAAAAAGAATTATTTTGGAGTCTAGAAAGTCCTAGAAGCTCCAAAGTACAAGTCAGCCCTGGGAACATCAAGTCGTCCTAAAGAAGGGAATTCAACCCCTTAAGAAGCCCATATAAAGAAGCAGTTCAACCTCATTTGGAGTCACTCACCCACAAGTTCGATCTATCGAGAAAGGGTTCAATATGAAGCTGGGAGAAGAAGAAAGGAAGAGAGGAGGCCTTGGAGAAGTAAGAAGGATGAAATTTCTTGTTTTTGGGCTCTATCTCTCTCACACATGCGAGGATCAAGGGTTTCTGGTACTGAAGAAGGAGGTCAAAGTTGCATGTCCAAGTTACAGGAAGACAAAGTGTAGTAACTTGCACCTGGAAGAGGGAATACTTTGTCTATACCTCATTGACATCGGGAAGAGCTATCTTGCTCTAGGAAGGTCTTAGGAGGATTTTGGATTATGGTTTCTGAGGAATATACAAGGTCAAAATTGCAGGGTCGAAGTTGTAGGATGAGTTGCAATATTGAAGCTGGAAGATCAAAGTTGCAGTATTGAAGCTAGCTAGTGCATAATAAGAAGACTTGTTAGAGGGCCAACTTGGTACTTGGAGGAGGACTTGGTATATGGTTTGGGTCTTTGTATCTCATTTGAAGCAGATTCTAAGAAGATAATATTTTTTGGGTTTTTCCCTTAGAGGGGTTTTTCCCTGGCTGAGAGCCTACTATCTGTGTCCTCTATTGTTGCTATTTATTTTCTCAATATTGTTTGATGAAAACATCTAACTAAAGAACATAAAGAAGATAAATAACATTCAGGAGAAATTATCAAGGTTAAGGAAAATAAGATTAATAGCTATCTCTTTCCATTTTCCAACAAGGCTCTGAAACATCCATGGCCAATTGAGATAGGGGTTGATGGGGGATGTGAGCCTGTTGGTTGGAGTCTGTCGGGTTTGGTACCTTGGACAATTATTGGTATTGAGCATGTACCAAGATTTGGGCAAGATGATGCCCAATGGAGTCAAAGATCAAACTCAGGGGTTACCTTTTATTGAAACAAATATGAACAACATGGCCTATGGCTAGGTGGAACTCCAAAGACCTGTAACCAGTTGGCACAAATGGAAGATAAGTATTCACCTATTATGTTTGTTTTCTAGTGCAATGTTTTATGTATTGACGAAATGTATTTTGAACTATAATTAAGAAGCACATCCATATTAAAATATGTTTTTTCATATGCATTACATATTAACATGCATTTAGACATGTATGGAAACATACCATAACTCTGAGAATGAAGGGAATTTTTTCAGGTCACAGGTTGTTGGGGGTAATCAACATGGAGTTGGGCCTTAGTAGGAGGAGGGAATAAGTCTCTAGTGGGCTTGGGAACATTATAGGTGGTATCAGAGTATAGGATGTAACATTGGGCTTGTATGTTCCAGGTGTAGAAATAGGTATATACAGGTTGCAAGAAAAATGTTTAACAAAGTGCTAGTAGGAGGACATCTACCAAATATTTGTCAAAATGCGCAAGTGGAATTGGGGAAATTAAAGCCAAGGGTTAAAAATTTTAATTTTAACCCTTGCATGAATGAAATAAAGTCAGGAATTGGTCAAGATGATGAAATTATAAAGCTAGTCATGGAGGAATTTGGGGAATTTGGGAAAAACCCTTATTTTTATTTGAATTTCTTTTTGGAAATTTTATGCAAATTTGGTCAAGACAAAACATTACAGGTGGTATATTTATCCACATGTAAATGAATTTATGGAAAAAAATTGGTGGTTTCTCCCTACACTTGAAGTGGGTTAGAACTCCTTTAAAATGGGGTGAAATCATTTTGATTGGCTCGTGCACATGGAGAGTGCTATCACTTTTGGCTTGTGCACATGCAAAGTGGTATCACCATTTCGTGCATGAAGTTTGTGTTAAACTATGTGTAAGTCAACCACGTGAAATATATGAAAGGCGTCAGATCAAGGGACAAAATCATGGGTCAGAGTGGCGAATAACCATTAATTATGGCCCCCCCCCCCCCCACCCCACCCCCTCATGGTTGAATTTTAATGGGTGGGGGGGCATGGGGGAAAGTTTCACCCATCGACCATTACAGACCAATGATCAATTGTCATAGATCAATGGTTGAGAGTGATTACTCCCCCCCAACCCTCGTGGTTTATGTTTAAAGATATGGGAGGTGTGGTTTGGATCCATGTCAAACTTCCCAACATTGATTGATGGTGGCGATAAATTATCCCCCCCCCCCAAAACTTGAAATAATGATTTGTTGGGGGGGGGGGGGGGTCCTTGTTACTAGTGGTTTTGAGCAAGGTAGTATAGTAGGTGCATGGATAGGAGATGAATGAGCAGGACATGTAGAAAATCACAACAGAAACACGTAGTGTAGGGGAATAAGAGATGTTGACATGGTAGTTTACATGGATAACTGATGTGGCATTCCATGTCAGCATGATGTTATTATGATGTCCTCGTAATATGAGATATTCCAGGTATCAAACCTCATACCCTGACACTCCTAACCAAAGTTGGAATATAGGAAGTAAGAAAACCCCAAGGGTGAGGCACCAAGACAACATGGACCAATGGTTGCAGTAGAGCCATGTAGGCATAAGGGAACAAGAGATGTTGACATTACAACTTTTTGATGTGGCATTCCACATCAACATGAGGTTATTATGATTTCATCATAATAAGAGATATGTCAAGTATTAGACCTCATACCTCAACACTTTTCTTTAAGTTTGGAATAAAGTAAAGTATGGAAATCCTAATGGCAAGGTGCCAAGCTGATGTGGCATGGGAGAGGGCCCCACTGGATCTCGAGCCTTCAAATATTGGATGTTTTCAACTAAGTAGAAGAGAATTTTAGGAATCTGAATAATAAGATGTCGAGATGACGTGGCATGGGAGAGACCCCTGTGGATTTGGGCCTTCAGATCTTGGTGTTTTCAACTAAGTAGAAGGGAAATTAAGGGCAATTGATGTCGAGATGCCAAGATCCTAGTCAGTGATATCATTAATGATATGACTCAGAGGGGATTTTGAACATTATACACAAATGTAACAAAGGGCCTTGACAAATTTGAAGGGAAAGGTCGCATGCATACCAAGTTTGAAGGAAGATGACACTAGTCAGTTCGAGCCCAATGAGAACTGGGGAAAACCCAAAAGTATAAGAAATTATTTATTTTTCTTAGAGAAACAAGGGGCACACAAAAGTGTTTGTATGTCTGAAATAGATACAAAATATAGTTATAGGGTAATTATATTTTCCTAAGGCATTAATGTGAAGGAATTACATCGGACTAAAACAATGCAACTGGAGAACAAAGCATACAATCACTTTAGTAGGGTGTAACTCTACAATGAGAGCTTATATTGGGGCATTGAAGTAGTCAATAGATATCTAAAAATAAGGAGAATACACCCACCAACCCAAAATTTTAGATTGAGGTAGGAAATATCTTATGAATTTCAAAAGAAAGTAATAGGTGGCCTATAAGGCAGGACCAATGTGAGGTCTAAGAGTATGAGGGATACTCAAGGGTCCTATAACCATGTTAAAGAGGCCATAACCACATATTTAAGCATGGGTAATGCTAAAAAAAATTTGAATGGGCATGGACGGGGTAGACCAAAGGATAGAGACCTGGACAAAATTGTAAGGGGCCTCAAAATTTACGTACTCAACTACAAAGCTGATAAGAAAACAACAATGGATTAATGCCCAAAATTTATAGATCTTGAATAAATTATAGAGGAGAATGGACCATGTTTTTGATTCTCAATAAGAAGAGGAACATGAATCATGAATTAGGGGGAAAGATGTTGAGGGTTTAAGGAACACTAGGAGTGTTGTTGGGAATCATCATTGTGCAACAAGAAAACCCACTAAGAGAGCCCATGTTTCCTTAGTGTCAGAAAGTAGTACAAGCATGTCACCAATAAGGAAGATAGTTAAGAAGGAAACTAGACCTGGATAATTTGCAATGGAACTCAGAAAAATCAAGCTACCTACATTTAATGGTGAACATAAGAATGGAGAAGAGGTTAAGGCTTGGATGTTGGAAATGAGAAATTACCTTCCGTTGCATGGTTACTCTTCCAATTCAGAGGCCCGAATTGACATCTATTAGTTGAAGGGGAAGGAAAATTTATGATGGGAGAAGCTCAAGGAAGTAAAATATCTAGATGAAAAGAATATTTCATGGAAGAATTATAAAAATTACTTCCAAAGAAAGTAATTATATGAACATTACAATGAGAGAAAATTGCAGGAGTTTTTCAAACTCAAATTAGGGAACCTGATAATGGAGAAATATGGTGGGAAATTCACTGAAAAATGAGTTATGCAGATTTCATCAGAGATGAAAAGTTGAAGATATAGATATACGTGAGTCAATTACCACCATTCTAAGGTGAAAATATTAAATTTGATGAACCAAAGACCTTGGATGAAGCTATGAGGAAGGAAGAGTACCTCTATGAGTAGGGCATAAATAATCCATCTCTACAAAGGGCTTGAAATGACAAGAAAATAAGAAATGTGGAGCAAAGGAAGAAGGGGTTGAAACCTTCAATCTTAAAGAATGATTCTTAGGAAAATAAGAAAACTCAATCGGCCCATAGGGAACCCAAGGGGTCTGATTTCTTGAATAAGAGACCAAAATTTCAACCCATTAGTTGTTGGGGTTGAGAAGGAGAGTATCAGTTCACGGATTTACCACACAAAGAAAGAAAAATGAGGATTGTACATCACATCCAAAGAACTGATATTGTAGAGAATGTGGGCAAAAGCATGCCCAATGTCTATGCACCATTTGATAATAGACAAGATGATGATCAGGCACACATGGTCAAACTTGAAGGTAAGTTAAATAATCATCCCATTTCTATTTTAATTGATTTTGGAGCTAGTCATAGTTATCTTGATCCCAAGTTTGTTGGA
Organism: Pinus tabuliformis; assembly: GCA_031772625.1. NCBI lineage: Eukaryota > Viridiplantae > Streptophyta > Pinopsida > Pinales > Pinaceae > Pinus > Pinus tabuliformis. The sequence continues at coordinate 464,719,868 of CM062804.1, read as the reverse complement.
AAATTTAACTTGAAGAAAACCAAGAATGGTGGGGCTTAGTTAGTGAAGGAATGTCCCATCAATATGAATGGGAGAGATACAAATGCATATTTGAACATAATACCACTGGGATCATATGATTTCCTAATTGGCATGGATTGGCCAAAAAAGCATAATGAAATACTAGATTATTACAACAAAACATTTACATTTCTAGATTAACAAGGGAAACAAAAGCAAGTGTAGGGAATATCAAGGTCAATTTTTGTTATTGAGATATCAACTATGCAACTGAAGCAAAATTTTAAGAAAGGGTGCCAAATTTATGGATCCCACATGGAGGAGATGGTCGAAGATCAGGCACCGAGTATGGGGGACCACCCAATACATAATGAATTTGAAGATGTGTTTGTCGAAATTCCAATGTCACGGCCTAGAAGATACAATGAATTCTCCATATACTTTGTACCTGGAGCTTCACTGGTGTCCAAAACACCATACAAGATGAGCACACTAGAACTAAAAGAATTACAAATGCAGCTAGACATATTCCCAAGTGTATCATTGTGGGGTGCCTTAGTCTTATTTGTTAACAGGCATGATGGTACACTAAGACTGTGCATTGATTTTCGTCTGCTAAAGAAGGTCACAATGAAGAGTAAGTACCCATTACGTAGAATAGATGATTTGTTTGACCAACTCAATGGATCAAAGGTAGTATCTAAGGTTATGATATCATCAAGTGAGGATTAAGGAAGAGGACATTAGTCAAACAATGTTTCAAACTCAATATGGGCATTATGATTTCATAATGGAGCCATTACGGTTGTCTATTGCACTAGGCGTTTTCATGTGCTCATGAATGGTATCTTATGGAATTAGTTAGATAAGTTTGTTATTTTTTTTGGATGATATCCTCATATATTCCAAACTTTAGGAAGAGCATGAACAACATTTACTGATGTTGCCATAGGCACTCAAAGAGCATAAATTATATGTCAAGCTAAGTGCTTATTTTATCAAAGAAAAACTCATTATTTAGGTCATATTATTTCAAAAGAAGGGATAATAGTAGGCCTGGAAAAGATTGAATAAATTAAAGAGTGGCCAACACCCAACAATTTGACAGGGGTAAGGTCTTTCACTGGTTTAGAAGGCTATTACAAATGATTTATTGAAGGGTTCTCTAGGGTAACCCATCCTAATACTTCCTTGCAAAGGAAAGGTGCAAAATTTGAGTGGTCTCATAAATGTGAAGAGGCCTTTCAACATTTAAAGATATTTTTAACAAGCACACTTATATTGAGGATAATGAATCCAGATGATTACTTCTTTTTTTTTGCATGTGGTTCACGAGCACCCTGGTCAGTGAGTGATCGCTACGCCCACGGAAAATTCTGGGTGATAGCTGGGCTAAATCGCCCCTCGACCTACTGCAAGACCTGATGCCAAGGGCTTCGGGTGGATTCAACCCTGTGACCTCCCGATGGCGAGGCACGGCTTTTGACCAACTGAGCTAACCCTTGGGGTTGAGATGATTACTTTCTTATATGCACAAATGCATGTAAAGGAAATGGAGGAATTCTCATGTAGAACAAACATGTGATAAGTTATGAATCCAAGAAACTAAAGGAGCATGAAAATAATAATGCCACTCATAATTTGGAGCTAGTAGTCGTTATATGTGCCTTGAATATGTGAAGGAATTACCTCGCGAGGAAGAGGTTTGAATTAAGAATTGATCACTGTGTGTTAAAGCATTTTCTTGGGAAACCACATTTAAATTATAGACAAGTCAGACGGCTGGAATTTTTGGTTGAATATGATTTTGAAATTAAGCACATAATGGGAAAGGAAAATAAAGTGGTTGATGCACTCAGTAGGAGGGTGCATGAAATGCATGTTGTAGCCATAAACACATGCAAATCTGATTAAAAAATAAGAATTTTATAGGCTAGGAATTCAGGTCAACAATACATGGAAATAAGATGAAACCTACAACAAAGCGAAGTCTAACAGAAATACAAGGATTATGAAATGGAAGAAGATGGAGTCATTTTGTATAAAGGAAGGATTTATGTGTTGAATTCCCAAGGGCTCAAAAATTTAGTGTTGGGTGAGATGCATAGAGTGCCTTATGTTAGGCACTGAAAGTACCAAAATACAATCTTAGCAGTCATAAAATAATACTTTTGCCTAGTATGAATAAATAAGTGGATGATTAGATATCCAGGTGCTTGGAATGCCAAAAGGTTAAAATTGAGCATAAGAACTCAGTAGGGTTTATACAACCAATACTCATTCCTAAGTGCAAATGGGAAATTGTTTCCATGGATTTCATCAAAAATCTTCCTAAGACAGTGAAGCAACATGATTCCATCATGGTTGTGGTGGATAAATCCATCAAATATGCCCACTTCATTCTAATGAAGTTAAAACATAAGGCGACTAATGTTGCTAAGAAATACATGAGGGAAATTTCTAGGCTGCATGGTGTGCCCAGGAAAATTATTTCAGGCAAAGATCCCAAGTTTACATTCAATTTTTGAATTGGATTAATTAAGGATTTAGGACTAATTTAAATTTTAGTAAAGCTTATCATCCAGAAGTCAATGTTCAAATAGAAATATTTAATTGGGTTATTGAAGACACGTTGAAGATGTATGTGATGGATAAACCATCAAAATGGGAAGAATATCTACGCTTTGTGGAGTTTTCTTATAACAATGGGTACCAAGAATCTTTAAATACGAGTCTATTTGAAGCCTTATATCGTAGGAAATGCAACACACCAATGGGTTGGGATTGTCTAGTTGACAAGGCCATTTTGGGTCCATATTTACTAATGGAAATGGAAGAGAAAGTAACAAAAATTGAATAGAATTTGAAGGATTCCCAGAATAGACAGAAAATTTATGTAAATAAGAACATTGTTGGGTGTAGGAATTTCACTTGAGCAAACTCCTCAACACTTAATTGTCAACCCAGGGGTTTCGTAAAATTAAAGATGAAGCACAGGCAATGCGAGAAATGGTATGAACTTTTCATATTTCTAATCATACTTCTTAAAGGAAATGATTTGAAAAATCAGATAGAAAAAAATTGGAAAGGAAATTAACACCAAGGAAACTCTAGTGCTGGAATGTAAAAGACATATCAAGTAAAGAAATCCCACACAACAGAAACAATCTTAAATGCCGGAATGAAATGCTATGTTCATCTTCAGATGGATGGTAAACACTCTGACAAGTGGTCCCTTGCAGAATTCTATCTTCCTTCTAATCTTCTTCTCACACAAACAACCTGTCCTTGCACTGTTGCAATCTACTTGCACTAGTGCAGGTACAGTATTCCCATGTAAGAGTATATTTGACCTTCCTTACTGAAGAGTTATGTCTGAGTGAAGGTGATCTAAGCTTCAAGGCTTAGAGCACTCTGTTTCTGTGTCAAGGGACTTGATCTTGCACCAAAATAGAGTTCCATTTACTCAGTTCCCAAGCTAAAAGATGTGTTGGAAAATAATTACAACTGTAGATGAAATTATGAAGTAAACTATCTGTGAAAAAGGAAATGCTTCAACTCATTAAAATTTGTAGAGGAAATAAACTTCAAGAAATAAAAGCACTTTAAAAGAATCAAACAATAACCTAAGTACTTTGCATGTGTTAATAAATGTTTGTACTTTACCCACAATGATGATATTCTTTGCAAGTATAATGTGGTAATTCGATATAACTGCTTCTAGATCTTTTAGAGATGAACTTTTAATACCAAAACAGTTACTCAATTAATGATTCATTCACTTGCGAAATAACTGAAAGTAAAATGCAGGTAAGTGATCAAATGTTTGTTGCAATGAATGACTAAACCAAGGTGCAAGTAACAACTTGCACTGGTGCAGGAAGGAGTTCCTTACACAATCCATTTGAAAATGAATTAAAACAGAGAACATGAGTAAAGGAAATGTGAGAAATATATTTCATAAGCAAAACAAACACAACTACTCTTCAAACCACGGATCCATTTCACACATAGGCTACAGAAGGTATTTTCACTCAGAACTTAAAGATTAGAGATTAAACTACTACATCACACAGCTACAAAAGAAATAACCACACCATCTTTCTGAATAACGAAAGCGAGAGGGGTAAATGAGCTGGGTTGGCTGGGACCTAGCCAAGTAGTTCGTTCCCCTTCTAAGGAATGAAAGAGATCAGCAATTCAAAGATACATTAAAGATGAATTTAAACACTACGCATGAAAATCATAATGGTTCCTTGTATTACTCAATTTGGCAAATCACATTACAGAACAGTCCAGCCCCAGAGTGAGGCGATAACCAGATTACATAAACCAAAAAGATAGTCGATGGTTTGCTAGCTTCCTATCTATGATCTACATCATATATATCCTTTCGAATCTAGGTCGTTTACACTAATTACAGATAATTATTGTTTAGGCCTCTCGGTCAAACAGACTTAGAAAACCGAAATTACAAATTTCGCCAGTGGTTATAACTTTGTTTGACCGTAACCTAACTTTGGAGAAAAATCCCTACATGCGCACCACCTATTATCCTGCTTTAGTTCATCAATCGTTAGACTCAGAGTCAAAGATCGGGATCCGTCCTCATGGAAGATAACTTCTTGGAAATGTCAAACAGTGGCGGTGCAGGAATCTACCTGCACTAGTCAATTCATTCATCATTAACACTAAGTTCAATGATTACTCTAGTAAATCAATATGAGTTACAAGAAATATGTAAATATGCATGAAATCTATATAAAAATATTATAAAGTGCTGTAATAAATCTTAATATAAAATATGAGCATGTTCAGGAAAAGGGTTACCATCTTGTACTAGTGCAGGAAAGAAGGGTCTTTTATTAAGATAAAACAGAGGTTGATATTGATGGAAATGGGGTAGAAAATAGGGCAATTTAGGATACCAACAAACATGTAAAAATGGAATTCAAAATTGGCGACCATTTCTTCTTGAGAGTGAATGTAAGGAAAATTTCCTTGAAATTGGGCAGTTGTGGTGGTTGTGCAAAGTTGATAGCAAGATAATGTGGACCATTTGAGATCCTTGAAAGGATTGGTCCAGTTGCATATATCATTGCATTACCAATATCCATGCACATTCATAATGTCTTTCATGCTTCATTTCTTAAAAGGAATGTTCCGAATGATAACCATGTGATTGATTACACCATTGTTTAGGTGGAGCCCAAGGGATACTTTCATGTCTGACCAATACATATTTTGGATGAGAAAGTCAAGGCTCTTTGGAATCAATTCGTTACCTTGGTAAAGGTGCAATGGACCCATTTTGGTCCGTAAGATGCCACATGGGAGCATGATGATGTGATCAGGGGGGAATATATCATCTTTTTGGATAAGCTATTATATATATGTGGATATATAAGCATTGATGAAAATGCATAAATAATGGGGAGGGGAATGTAACACCCATGTTTGACCCCTAGAATGTGAATAACATGTATATGCATAACTAAGCTAGTGAGTTGGGACACTTTAAATATGATAGTGAGTCAAGGACATCTTTTGAGGGTCGTTGTGTCTAGGTGCATGTGTGTAAATATGTTATGAGGGTTGTTGTGCCCATGTGTATGAGTGTTTTTTTTGTTTGGGTTGGCATGTCCATGTGCACATGTTTTATATTTTGAGGCTAGAAGGCTTGGTAATGTAATTATGACAACACATGCATATTAATAAAAATATAATGGTTGTAGACCAAAATGATGAAATGAGTATGTGGGATCATCACTCCATAGATGAGTGAAAGAGGCACATATGATTTAATAATCATAAAATGTGAACATGCATATAACCAAGGCTCATTAAGTCGATTGGGTAAGTGCTAAGTGGCATAATTCAGGCATGCACATAAAAAGGGGCATGTTGGCACTATGAATTATGGTGGTTCCTATTCACATATTATAGGACATGGACATGGAAGCATGGAGACTGTTGTGGAATGAGAGCCTGTAAGGGTACCTAGAAGACCCATCAGGGCAGTGGAACTCCTGGAAGCTACAAGTATTTGGAACACTCATTTTTGACTAAGACACCCTAGAAGTTGATGACACAAGCCGAGGGAAATGTTGTGCAACACTTGGGTGTAGGCTAATAAGGAATGTGATCCTATGGCTGGAGGTTACCAAGTTTTGTCCCTTGGCCTTGTGAGGGCCTGGAAGACCAGTGTGGGTAGTGGAACTCCTTGAAGTTATAGGACCCTAGAACATCTGTGGTTATCCAAGATAGGGGTTGATGGGTGCTGTGAGCCTTCTAGTTGGAGTTTGTTGTGTTTGGTACCTTGGCCAATTGTTGTTACTGAGCATGTACCAGGACTTGGAAAAATTGATGCCCCATGGAGTCTTTAGCTCAACGGTGACTTGTTGTTGAAATAAAGACAAACAACATGATCTATGGATGAGTGGAATGTAAAAGGCTTGTAGTTAGTTGGAAAAAATAGAAGATAAGTACTCACTTATTATGTTTATTTTCCACTGCAATGTTTTATGTACTTATGAATTATATTCTAAACTATAAAATTAAGAATCATATTCGTCTTAAAATATTCTTGTGCATATACAGTTCATATTAGCATGCATATAGACATGTATGGAAGCATGTCATAATTCCCAGAATGAGGGGGAATTTTTTAGGTCGCAGGTTGTCAGGGGTAATCGGCATGAATTTGAGCCTCAGCAAGAGGATGGAATAAGCTAGTAGTGCATTGGGGAATATTATAGATATGTAACACCCCTATTCGACCCCTAGAATGTGAATGACATGTAAATGTGGAACTAGGATGTTGAGCCATGACACATTAAATAAGCTAGTGAGACATGGACATCTTTTGAGGGTTGTTATGTCTAGTTACATGTGTGTAAATGTGCTATGAAGGTCATTGTGCCAATGTGTATGAATGTTTTATGTTTTGGGGCTGGTGTGTCCATATGCACAAGCTTATACTTTGAGGCTCGAAGGCCTAGTAATGTAATTATGACATTACATGCATATTAATAAAAATTTAATGGTTGTGGACCAAAAAGATGAAATGAGTATGGGGGTTCAAGACTCCATGAATGCGTAAAAAGAGGCACATGTGATTTCATATTCATTAAAAGTGCAAAATTATATAACCAAGGCCCATTAAATGGCTTAGGGAGGTGCCAAGTGGCATAAATTAGGCATGCAGATAAAATGGGGCATGCTGGAATTATGAATTATGCTTATTCATATTCATGGATTACACGAGATTACCATGGAAGAATAAAGATTATTGTTGAATGAGATCTTGTAAGGGTACTTGGAAGCCCGTGAGGGTAGTGAAACTCCTGGAAGTCATAGGGATCTAGAAAATCCCTATATGGCTTAGTAATATGCCCTAGTGGTGGCACAGCCCGAGGGACTACAGGTGCAGAGAAGGGTGTGCACCACTTGCATGTAGGATAATGGGGAATGTGAAGTTGTGGTTGGAGGTTGTTGGGTTTGGTACCTTCATTGTGTGAAGACTTTGAAGGGTACTTGGAAGACCCATGAGGGTATTAGAACTCTTGGAAGCCACTATACTCTAGAACATCTCTGTTCAACTGAGATAGGGGCAGATGGGGGATGTGAGCCTACTAGTTGGAGTCTATCAGGTTTGGTACCTTGTCCAATTGTTAGTATTGATCATGTACAGATTTGAAAATTTTTATGCCCCATGGATTCAAATCCCCAGCTTGAGGGTGACCCCTTGTTGAAAGAAATATGAATAGCATGGTCTATGGCTAGGTGGAACATTGAAGGCCTACAACTAATTGACACAAATAGACGATAAGTATTCACCTATTATGTTTATTTTCCACTGCAATGTTTTATGCCTTTATGAATTGTATTTTGAACTATAATTATGATCCAGGTGGATATTGGTGGCCACTTGCCAATTCCACTTGGACCCCCACCATTACTTCTTTCAGTTTTTCAGTTTCCTTAATTGTAGCACAGTTTACTATTTTTAGCAATTTTTTGGGTCGTAGACTTCCGGAGCCGTTTTGAGGCTCTAAATGACGTTTTTTTGGAAATCTACTGCCAACGATTTTCTGTTGAAAATCATCTTTTCCATCATAGTCCTCAGAGATATCTTTCCAATAGGTTAGCATGTGCATCAAACATAGATAATATGACCAAGTCACGACCCCGGGAAGTTGGCTGTCTGACTCACCCCAACGGGGCCCATAAACTCTTGGTGTTACATCTCCTCGGGTTAGGGTTTTGGTTGTTTAAGGCTTGCTCTTATTGTTCAATAATAAAAAGGCCCTTGAACCTCATTGTAGTTCAGTTCAATAGCCGCCACATCTCTTCTCAGAGATAAGCTACCATCACCCTAGTTGGTGTATTTCCATTTCTGTTTGTAAGCATATTTTAGTATTTTACATTGATGAAATGAAGTATTATTTCCACTGCATCTCTATGTTTATGGTTATCTCTGTAATTTTTTGCATTCCTGTTTAAATCTGGATCAGTGGTATCAGAGCGATCTTATTTTTTTCTCTATTTTTCTTTGCCTATCCCCAACGAGGTCAGGATATAAGGACTTAGGGCTTGAACTGGTTGAACCTTTACAAGACCAACCTCGCAAATCCCGACAGCCTCCCATGGCGGATGAAAAGAAAGACGAGGGGGCAGGAGATCCTATCAAAATATTACTTGAGGAAGCCCTCGAGTGACAAAGGAATGTGATGATGGACAACTTTGCCCAAATCCTTCAGCGACTACCCAGGGGCAACACCTCGACTTCCAACAGCTACTCTGGAAATGCCACACCATTTAAGGTACAAGTTAATTTTGAAATCCCCATATTCGAAGATCAGATAGACGCAGATGTCGTCGATAAGTGGTTAAATCTGCTAGAGGGTTATTTTTCTGTTCATGATTTTTCCAGTGGGGAAAAGATTATTTTCGTTCTTCTCAAAGTAGCCCCGCACATCAAGGATTGGTGGGAAACCTACGACAAGCAGAAGGATGAAAGTACAAGCTCACTATTTTCAGTTGCACCCACTTGGAATTCATTCCGGGATGCCATCAAGGAGTAGCACTACCCTGTCGGAAGCTATGAGGATCATACATAAAGTGGACCACGCTGCAGCAGGGAAGGGACCAAGATGTGCAAGAGTTTACCTATATTTTCCATACCCTTCGCACAAAGTTGGGTATCAAGGATTCAGAGCAGCATTTGGTACTTAAATACCATGGCTACCTGCACAAGTACATCTAGGAAGAAATAGAATTCCTGAACATCTCCTTGCTTGGCACGGCATACCGATATGCGATCAAGGTCGAGCAAAAGTTTAAACAAAAGAAGTGAGACTTTGGATCTGTGAATCCGAAGCAAGGAAAAGGTGCCCCCAAACCGTAGAAAAAAGGACAAAGCCAAGGCGGGGTGGCCCAAGACAACCTGCCAAAGCTGCAAGCAAAAAACAGTGTGTGAAGCTGAAAAAGGACACAGGAAAGTGGTGTGAGTTCCATAAGAGCTCCACTCACAACACAAGTGAGTGTCGTGCCAAGCATTCACTGGTGGCCAAGCTAAAGGTTTCAGAATCAGATGCATGTTCCGAATCTGAGTCAGAATCTGACAAGGGGAATGGCAAAGAGAAGTAGATTATCGATGCGGAACCCAAAGCCGCTGTTTCCACCATGAAGATCCAGAAGGAGGAACCCGAAGATCCAGAGGAGGAGGAGCGTCTCTTCCACTCCCAGATGTGGGTAAAGGGATCCCTGCTACAATTCATTGTCGACAACGGGAACCAAAATAACCCCATTTTAGCAAAGGTTGTGAAGCGAATAGGCTTACCGACCACATCACATCCACAACCATACACCATTGGCTGGCTTCACTAAGGACGATATCTTTGCATGAGCCAACAGTGTCACATTCCATACAACATCAAGCCCTTCATGGATGAGGTATTGTGTGACATTTCTCCCCTTGAAGTTTGTGATGTATTATTAGGACAACCATACTTGTGGAAGCAACATGCTGTGTATGAATCAAGGCCCCATGCTGTTATTGTTACTTTGGGAAATAAGTTATACAAGATACCGGAGGTAGCACCGCTTATCGCCATCTCTTTCGTTACTGCAAAACAATGCACTAAGCTCATTTCCAAAACTACGAAATTTGTTTTTCTGATGATACGCCCTCAAGGAAAGAAGAAGATGGTGGCCACGACCTCCAGACAGGGCCCCTCCACATGACAACTACAGATGGACAAGGTTGTGGAGGAGTACGAGGACATCTTCACCTCCCCTGTAGGGGTTCCTCTGCACTGTCAGGTCAAGCACTCCATCGATCTAACCCCAGGTGCACCGCTGCCCAATGGACCAATCTATCGGTGCTCCGTTTTAGAGAACGATGAAATCAAGAGGCAGATTCAGGAGCTGCTGTAGAAAGGTCACATCTATCCGAGTTCATCACCCTATGGGAGCCCGATTATGTTGGTATAGAAGAAGGATGGGACTTGGAGACTTTGTATTAACTATCGGGCACTGAACAAGATCACTATCCATAATAGGTACCCGATCCCATGTATTGATGACCTCCTGGACCAACTGAAGGGGGCAAAATATTTCAACAAGATCGATTTGAAGTCAGGATATCACCAGGTACCAATCAAACCCTCTGATGTGTGGAAGACTACCTTCAAAGCCAAGGAGGGCCTTTTCGAATGGTTGGTTATACCTTTCGGATTGATGAATGCTCCTACAACCTTCATGAGGCTAATGGATGACATCTTATGCCATTCACCAACTCATTTGTAGTGGTATACTTGGATGACATCCTGATCTTTAGCTAGAGTTGGGAAGAGCACCTCCACCACATCCGACAGGTTCTCCAAACACTGCGACAACACAAGTTATGTGCCAATTTGGAGAAATGCACTTTTGGTATGACCCAAGTTCAGTATCTAGGATACATTATTGATGAACATGGGGTGCATGCGGATCCATCCAAGATCCAAGTCATTCGGGATTGGCCATCTCCAACCACTCTGACAAAGCTCCCCAACTTTCTAGGTCTTGCAAACTTCTACCATAGTTTCGTGTTGGGATTTTCTCATATCACTTGGCCCTTGAGTTAAGTCACCAAGGGAGGAGTGAAAGAAAAATTCTTTTGGTATGAATCTCAACAGAAGGCACTCATAGAGTTGAAATATCGCCTCTGCTCGACACCAGTGCTCGCATTAACAGACTTGCAACAACCATTTGAGGTCGAGACAGATGCCTCTAACTATGCTATTAGGGCAGTGCTTACTCAACACAGGCATCCAGTGGCATATCACAGTGAGACACTTTCAGACATAGTCTGGAAGTATCCCACTTATGACAAAGAGATGTATTCCATTGTACAGGCCTACCAACATTGGAAGCATTACATTTTGTGGAAGGAAACGGTCATCCACACAAACCACCGACCCTTGCAATTCATACAAACCTAAGGGAAATTGCAGAATGATCTCCATCAGAAGTGGTCCACATACCTGCAACAGTTCCATTTGAATATCAAGTATAAGAAGGGCAACACTAATAATGTTGCAGATTGCCTCAGTTGACCATCGATCATGGTGTTAACCACAGTGCTCAACTCTTGTGGGGATGAGACTTCTGATTGGCCACTTCTCTACAAAAGCGACCCAGAATTCGGCCACACATACCAAACACTCTTGGAGGGTCAGCATGTTCTAGATTTTCACCTCCAAGATGCCCTATTATGCCACCTGGGTCACCTTTGTGTTCCTTCAAGCAAGCGTGCCAAGATGATTTGGGAAGCACACTATAGTTGGGCTACTGGGCATTTCAGGGTCGAGAAAACGGTGGCAGTACTGCAGAAGTATTTCTATTGGCTGAATCTTTGACAGGATGTCGGGAAGTACATTAGATCATGCACTGCTTGTGCCATTGCCAAACCAAACATCAAGAAGCAAGGCCTCTATACCCCACTGCCTACCCCTAGTCGACCTTGGGAATCCATCTCCATGGATTACATGTCAAGCCTTCCTTCCACTAAGCATGGAAACAACTGTGTTTTTGTGGTCGTCAACAGGTTCTCAAAGATGGCCATTATGGCGGCCTGCAAGAAGAATATCATAGCCAAAGCCACTACTAAACTCTTCTTTGAACGAGTGTGGGTACACTTTGGGATCCCACAGTCTATCATCTTAGATTAGGACAACAGGTTCCTCAATACATTTTGGTCCAGTCTCTGGTCGATGCTGGACACCAAACTCACTAAGTCCACAACATTCCATCCTCAAACTGATGGCCAAACAGAGGTTGTCAACAGGATGATCATAGACATTCTGCGCATGTACAACTCAAAGCATCCACGCACATGGGACGAGAGCCTCCCCTATGTTTAGCACAGCTACAACCAGGCTCTCCATAGCTCAACTGGCCACAACCCTTTTTAGGTGGGCTTGGGATTCCAGCCACTATATCCCATTGATGTGGACATGCCATTTGCAACTACTCACATAGATTCAGCTCATGTCCAGTCCAAAACAGATAAGGCAAACAACTTCATTGAGCACATCCAACGTATTTGCCAAAAGGTCCATGACATTTTGGAGAAATCAAATGCCAAGTGCAAGTAGCGACATGATTAACATCGGGTGCCACACAAGTTTCAGGTGGGTGACGAAGTCTGGTTGCATTTGCAAAAGGAACGCCTTACCAGAGCTTATCGGAAACTTAGACCTCTCCGATATGGTCCTTACACCATTACCAAGGTTGTGGGAGATAATTCATTTGAGCTCAGCATTCCCCCATTCCTTTGCTTGCACCCAGTGTTCAATGTGGGTCGCCTTCGGCCATACTTTCCATCATTACTAGACACATGTGACATTGCAAAACAGCTCACATCCACAGAGTTAAATCCAGATAGCATGGAACAAGCTGCAACTAATCAGATCATGGAGATACAGATCAAGCACACTCACAAGCAGAATATCCAACTGTATTGAGTTGTCAAAACAGGCCAACTCCTTCACCAGGGAAAGTGGCTCACTGGGGAACAAGTTCAGCAGAAGTTTCCTCATCTCATGGAGGAACTCAACGCAATGGGAACCATTGCTTCCTAAAGGGGGAGGAATGATCCAGGTGGATATTGGTGGCCACCCACCAATTCCACTTGGACCCCCACCATTGCTTCTTTCAGTTTTTCAGTTTCCTTAATTGTAGCACGATTTACTATTATTAGCAGCTTTCTGGGTCCTAATCTTTTGGAGGCGTTTTGAGGCCCTGAACGACGTTTTTTCTGGAAATCTACCACCAGTGATTTTCTGTTTAAAATCATCTTTTCCATCATAGTCCTCGGAGAGATATTTCCAACAGGTTATCATGCGCGTCAAACAGAGATAATATGACCAAGTCACGACCCCGGGAAGTTGGCTGTCTAACTCACCCCAACGGGGCCCATAAAATGTTGGTGTTACATCTCCTCGGGTTAGGGTTTTGGTTGTTGAGGGTTTGCTCTTATTGTTCAATAATAAAAAGGCCCTTGAGCCTCATTGTATTTCATTTCAAAGGCATGTAGCTGCCACATCTCTTCTCAGAGATAAGCTACCATCACCCTAACTGGTGTATTTCCATTTCTGTTTGTAAGCATATTTCAGTATTTTACATTAATGAAATGAAGTATTATTTCCGCTGCATCTCTGTGTTTATGGTTATCTCTATAATTTGTTGCATTCCTATTTAAATTCAGATCAAATTAAGAAGCATATTCATGTTAAAATATGTCCATGCATATGAATTTCATATTATCGTGCATTTAGACATGTATGGAAACATGTCATAATTCCCAGAATGAAGGGGGAATTTTTCAGGTCACAAGTTTCCATGGGTAACTAACATGGAGTTAGGCCTCAGCAGGATGTTGGAATAAACTGTAAAATTTTACAACATCATTCATCCTAGCCAAAGTACTTTCTTTAAACTAGTTGTAATGGTTACACAAAAGAATGGCTCATAGTGTATGTTTCCAAATTATAGACATCTCAATGAAATGACATCAAATATACACTCCCTATTCCTATAATTTATGAATTATTAGATGAATTTCATTGATAAATGTTATTTAATGAGTTGAATCTATGTTTGGGACATCATAAATTCAAAATGAGGCAAGGAGACATTCCCAAAGTAGCATTTAGAACACATGAAGGTCATTATGAGTTTTTGGCAATGCCATTTGGAATAAATAATGCACCTTAAACATTTCAAATATTAATGAATTATATTTTCAAACCCTTCCTTATAAATTTTTTGTTAGTATTTTTTGATGACATACTAATATAGAGAAAATCTTGGGAGGAGCATGTGTAACATGTTGACAGGGTCTTAAACCTACTAGAAGAGAAACAACTATATGCAAAACCTTCCAAATGTGCCTTTTTTGTTTAAGAAGTGGAATATTTGGGTTATATTGTATCTCGTGAAGGTGCCAAAGTGGACCTTAACAAATTTAAATCTATGAGGGAATGACCAATTCTGAAAACCTTAAAGAGACTTAAAGGAATCTTAGGATTGATAAGTTATTACCATAAGTTTGTCAAGAATTATAGTCAATGGTAGAACCTCTAACAACAATATTAAAGAAGGAAGCATTTTCTTGGACTCAAAAAGCAACCAATTCCATTGAAAAACTTAAGGATACTCTATGTACAACTCATTTCCAGGTCACACTTGACTTTAGAAAAACATTTATGGTGGAGTGTGATGCCTCAGGCCATGGCATTGGGACATGGAATTGATGTCATTTTAATGCAATAAGGAAGTCAACTTTCCTCTAAAAGAAACCAACTTAAAGGAAATAATTAGTCCAAACCCATTTAAGAGAAAAAAATGTTGGTCATACAACATGCTTTAAAAAAATGGTGCCCTTACCTAATAAGAAGACACTTTAAAATAAAACATATCATGATAGTTTGAAGTACTTCTTGGAGAAACAATTATCTTTAGAAGATAAACATAAATGGGTTACAAAGATGCTAGGTTTTGATTTTAAAATTATATACAAAAAACAAAAACATAATATGATTGCAGATGCACTTTAAGGGAAAGAAGAATAAACTAAAGGTTTACTATGTGTTATTTCTATTCTGTAATCTAATTGGGTGGAAGAAACAAGTATATAATGGAAGCAAGGTCAAAATATATGTAAGATTACTAAAAAATCAAAAGAGGATCCAAATGCATTAGACAAGTTTGTGTGGAGGAATAATCTATTTCAATATCAAGATTGCCTATATTTATGTAATAATTCCCAACTCAAACAAAATGTCCTTTTGGAATTGCATACTTCTCCCATGAGGACATTCAGTATTCTTGAAAACTTTTTGTAGGATAAAGAAGGACTTTTTCTGTGAAGGTTTTAAATATAATGTTCAAAATTTTGTGGAAAAATGTGTGGTATACCAATAGAATAAGGGAGAGACAACCAACACTCCAGGTCTCCTACAACTAGTATCCATACCAAGTCATTAATGTTTGGAATAAGTTCCAATGGATTTTACACTTTTTATACCCAAATCTGAAGTAAAGAATTACATTATGGTGGTGGTAGATTAACTAACAAATTATGCCCATTTTTTTCTCTCTTTCACGTCCTTTTAAAGAAAGTATAGTGGAAAGTACATTAAGAGAAACAATCCAAAAGCTACATGGACTCCCAAAGATTATTGTAAGTGACAGAGCTCCATTTTTCGCTAGAATTTTTTAGACTTAATTATTTTCTTATTTGAGTACGTGATTGGCTCACATATCATCCTACCATCCCCAATCTAATGGAAAAATTAATATTATGAATAAATGTTTAGAAGTATATATTTTTTGCTTTGTATATGATAAATAGACACAATGGCTCAAGTGGTTGCTCTTGGTAGACAGGTAGCATAACACATTCTTCCATACTTCATCGAAAATGTCCCTATTTATGGCACTTCATGGGTATTTTCCTCCATCCATTACATCACCCTTAAAATGGATTGCAAAATCTCAAGCAGTGGAGGACCACATAGGGCACCAACAAGAGGTTCTTAAATTGTTGAAGGACAAGTTGGTTATAAGACAAAATATGATGAAGCAACAAGTAGATCAAAATTTCTATGAAAGGAAATTTGAAGTGGGGGATTTTTTATATTTAAGGCTAGAACCATATAATAAGATGTCCCTCTAACAAAAACATGAGGATAATAAATCAACACCAAATTATTATGGACTGAATAAGGTGTTGCAAAGGATTAGAATTATGGAATACAAATTGGAGTTACCTCCAGCTTCACGTGTACATACATTCTTTGATGTTTCTTTCTTAAAGAAGGTAATTGGTGAAAATATCCCTATCCAAACTATTTTACCGTAGCTTGATGAAGGAGGAAAAATCATACTGGAACCAGAAAAAATCCTACAAATAAGAACTAAGTAGTTGATAAATCAATGAATTATTGAGTATCTCATCAAATGGAAGAACCTACCAGTGGAAAAGGCGACATGGGAAGATGATTCATTCATGCAAAAACACCCAAAATTAGTTAGGTGTTGAGGAAACACTTGTTTAAAGGTCAAATACATGTTAAATCCTAGAGAAACCCCATGTTAACCTAAAAACCCCTTATTAATACATGTATATTGAATTATTAAATTTCTATTGTTATATTTTTATGTAGGCTAGAACCTTTCATTGTTCCCTTCAATTATAATTGTATCCCTTCTCTCCTATATATATACCGAGGATACCTAGTCTTAAGATCATCATACCTAGTCCCATACATTGTATTCATTGTAAAAGGAGGTTCCCTCCTCAAAACGAACTATTATTATTGATGTATTATCATTTTTTAGGCACGTGGTTTATAATATTGTTAGCTTACTTAAGACCTATTGTGTTTCCCCTCTTGTGGGGTCATAGCTCCCATTCATTTTTTCCTTCTCATTTATAATTGGTGATGTATTTTATTAACATTAAATATTAAATGAAAAATTACATTTGTTGGATTATATTTGTTCATTGCATACATACACAATGTTGAATTGGGGATAAAAATTATGGTAGTATATTCCCCTTCCCTTAGATTTTTCACCATCCTTGGTGCACATCACCATTATAAACAATAATTTTTACATCAATCTTGGGCATGGGATCCCCGCAGCAGGTTTTGGGGCTTAAAGCCCAAGTTTTGGTCAAAGATGATGTAGAACTCCACGAATTGCAGGCATGGAGCGCGAAGTCTAGGATGAGTCATAGGGTTGTCGACCCTAAAATATTGTAATTTAATGTAAAGTTGTGTCGACCTACCCATAGTCCATGGACTATGGGATTGTATAAATAGAGCAAGGCTCTAAGTGTAAAGATAGCCAAGAAAAGGATAGTTAGAATAGTGAAGGCATGGTTCGAGGTTAGAGTGGAATATGAGTGTACTGGGTCATAGTAGTAGGCAGAGGCTCTGCAGCTGAGTGCGCAGAGGCCTAGAAGAGTCCGCAGCTAAGTGCATTGACCCTTGTAGCTGAGTGCGTAGGGTCGAGTTGGGTCTGTACTTGGGATTGAAAGTTAATAAAGAGAAGTTTATTTTGTGCATCTATTCTTGAATCCTTCTTTTGATGTTATGCATTACTTTCACTCTGTTTACTTACTGTGCGCAATTGATAAATACTTTTATGAATTCTTATATGTGAATTTAATCTAAGTAATCAGCTAATAGAGCCTAACTAAGGAAGGCTTTGTAAATAACACGGGTTGTGTTGCGGCTAAAACTACACGAAGACAGTATCGCATGGTACAGGGTGCTCGCGGGCGCACGTAGCACAGTAAGTGCGAAGGTTAGACCGTGTCCCAAATCACTTCATATCAAACATCCCCATGGTGTGAAAACCTGGTTCTAGCACCCTCCCATACTACTTCGGGTGAGACCTCAGTCCGCGCTCCATGGAATGTTGCCAAAAGGGCCAGTAGTACTGGGATTTGCTTGGCTAAACCACTTCTGAACCTGGGTCAAGCCCCAATAAGCCAAAAAATGGTTCCATTGCCGAGACCGGGATCTACATAAGGGATTTCTGATGTCATGCCATTGGAACCCAATAAAGAAGGAAAAATGGTTGGAGTGCTACGTGTATACAGAAATCCACGAGATTTTCTTTGCATCTTTTCTATCAGAGCTGTATGAGTGGATGGCGAAGTTAGCAGATAGCCAAGGAAGGTGTATGCTCGACAAAACAATAGTGTGGACTCCGGAACTAGTGCGCAGACTTGAAGCCTAAAAAGATAATATAGCGTGAGTTGTGGACCACTGGCTCGACCGAATAATAGGAGGATTTATCACTGAGTTCACGGTGGAAACGACCGTTAGTTATAGCGAGACAGAGCACCATTTTCTCAGAGGACCGCGAGACAAGTATATTAAATCTTTGGACACATGGATTAAGATGTTGTTATGTGAAAAGAGGGTTATGTGAATAAATTAATTTTTGGGACTACGCGGAGTGGAAATATCTACAGAAGCGGAAGTAGTGAAGAATTATAAAACAATCCCTTAATTTCACCCTCGCATGAGAATTAAGATGAGCTCGCGAAGGTTTCTCCGAGAGGCACGGTTAGTTTGATAAGGGAGAAATTCCGCAGTTACCACCTCCACCCACACCGCCACCTGCTTCACCTTCCTCACCTCCATCTCCACCACTCCACCTTCACCACCTCCACAGTTTAGTAAGGAAAGCACGATCAAACTACCAGTATTCAGAGGAGTACGGAATGAAGATCCGAACCAATTCTGGTTCATGGTAAGAGCAGTATGGGAAGCACAAGGTGTCATGCACGAAAATATTAAGAAGGTTGCGTTGGTGAGCGTGTTGCAGGATTGTGCATTGACATGGTATATCAAGCACTCTAACAACCACCCAAACGTAGGGATAGCAGAGATCCAGAACGCGTTGAACAAGGAATTTAGCAGGACAAAGTCAGAAACATAATCAATCATTGGGTTTAAAGAAATCGCGATGCTCCTGGGCGAGACTCGTTGGGATCTAGATCAACGGCTGAGGAGTACGATCCGCAAAGCCAATATGATGTTGACAGATGGACAACATCGTGCACGGTTTGTAGCATCTCTGGCACTGCACTTGAGGACGACGCTGTCAAAACAGAAACTTTCCACCCAAGCCGAAGCGTTGGAAATGGCGATGAGATTACATGAGACCCCGATACAAGACCCTGGCTTGGGAGTTCAACAAATACACACGCAACTACAGAACCTGTGTTTGGAAATGCAAATCTTGAAGCAGGATAGGGCACCACGGCTGGAGCCGCGCGAGGAAGTATGGTGCATAAAATGCAAAGGCTAGGGCCATGACAAGGATCAATTTGCAGTGTTCGCGAACTACTTGGCAGGAGGAGGGCCAATGCCGTTGAGACCGGAGGCATAGGTAGGGCCGAGCGCAGCACCCACTTTATGGTGTGCGATCTGTCAGATAGGAGGGAAACACACGACGGATAATTGTCATTTGTTGCAGAAGTGTACACAGACACCCCAACAATTCTTTTGTAATTTTAGCAGGTCGATAGGCTAAGATGAGTGCACTTGCCGCAGTTACGAGCTAATGATGGATCAAAGTCCCACCTATAGGATGCAGACCGAATGCAAGCCCTCAACCCAGATGCAAGAATCGCACGCACTAGATTTCAGGGGCGAGGTCGAGGACGAGGTGGAATGGGACCAGGAAGGGGCCATGGACAATTAATTTGTTACAATTGTGGAGGACTAGGGCACTATTCCCACGATTGACCAACCCGACGAGAATATCCTGTTCATATTGTGCTCAGTTTGATCATGAAACAATAGACTGTCCTACGTTGATCACAAATATGCGTGAAAAAGGGGTATTCCAGCCTCCCCCGACTCAGAATATACAAATGATGAGGTCTGAGCCACACGAAGAGGACCCGAAGTAAACATGATTCTCAGAAGCGGTACGACCATGGGAGAGGATACGTGGAAGCAGCCAGAGGAAAGTACGTGGGTTCGCAAGGCTCTTGCAAAGGAGCCCAAGTTTTACTTTGAATGCACAAAGGAGACATTCATGGAAGCTAAAAAGAGCTTCGCGGAGGTCTCCACTTCAAGTAGCAAGGATCAACTAGAGCCAAGAATGGATCCTTTAATGCTCACTACCTTTCTGGAGACATGCCTAAAATTGTTGTGCGACAACAAGGCGGTTAAAGGACTACAGGAAATGATCACCAGGTGCGTGGGGTCAGGAGAACTGTGCATAGTTCGAAAATTGGGGAAACATGAATTTCACACTGGAAGGGAAATGAGGTTGACTGCATAGATTGGTGAGTATGAAATGGATCAGGTAATCCTAGATCTGGGTTCGGACGTGGATGTATTACCGAAGAAAACATGGGAATGCATGAGTAGGCCCACGTTGCAATATTCCCATATTCAATTATGAATGGCGAACCAACAGAAGATTTTTCCGATGGGAAGGTTGCAAGGGGTAACAGTTGATATTGAAGGTGCGAGTGCGTAGGCAGATTTTGAAGTAATAGAGATTGTCGATGACAACAATCCCTACCCCACGCTATTAGGAATAGACTGGGCCATCGATATGAACGGAGTCATCAACCTGAAGAAGCGCAAAATGATCTTCGAGAAAAGGTCACTACGTGTAGCAGTCCCACTGGACCCAGCTGAAGGAGCGCGCTACACTGAACCAGTGCGCGACGATGATAGCGATGATGATCTCGGTTGTATTTATAAGATAACTACATGAGACCAGGATTGGGTGAATCCATCGGCAGATGGGAGGACCTCATGGGAGTGCAAAAGCTCCTGCACTTCGGATTCAGACGAAGAAGTGGAGCAATGATAGAATCGGTTGCACGAAGTGACAATGCTGAATTGCAACCTGATGGTTAGCTCATTGTGTTGCGTGACAACACAGGCAAGAGAGTTACCGACATATGATGGATTGACAGCAGTGGATGAAATCCTGAGAAAATTTGAAAGCGCAATACCAGAATAGCAGCGGTTCAATGCGTTGAAGTGGGCATTGCACGCAGCACTCGCATGATGGTGGGGCACACATCAAGGAAATTTTGAGGACTGGCGCAAATGTAGAAGGATGATGCACATACGATTTGGGAAACCGCAACTACGACTAGAAGACAAATACGATGGATGAGATGACCCACGCACATACCTCATGAAATGGACCAAGGTCTACGGGGAAGAACCGTAGCCCAAATGGGTACACTTATTCTACCATACCTTGGATGTAATACCCATGAACTAGTATACTAAGACAGAACTCTAAAATGGTATGGGCGAATGGGATGTCTTGCGTGAGGGATTTTTGTTAACATTCACGTTTGAAGACTGGTGGTCGGATACTGTTGACGATGTGCTGCAAGCAGTAAAAGCTACCATCTTCAAAATACCATAGGGTCCATTGGAAATGTTGCAACTAGTATGGGCAACCTAGATAAGCAACGCTCTAGAATTTTGTAATGTGCAGGTGGAGGAGGATGATGATGACCCTCAAAATATTGATATTCCAGAAACCGAAGGCTGTCACAAGGTTTGAGTACCATCAATTGAGGATCCCGACATCATCATGCCACTAAAAACAAAGCAGGTAAACATTGGCATAGAAGCAGAGCTGAAGAATGCGATGCTTGGCCACTATTTGGACGATGCTATGGTAGATAAGGTCACTAAGTTACTCCGCGAATACCAAGACTTGTTACCGACCAAAATCACAAACTTAAAAGGGATCATTGGCAACTTAGGGATGATGAAGATCACTCTGAAACTGGACGTGAAGCCAGTTAAGCAGCGGCCTTACTGCTTGAACCCAAAGTATAAAGAAAAGGTCCACAATGAATTAGATAAAATTCTCACAGCCAGAATTATCAAACCAGTGGAAGAATCTGATTGGGTGAGACCTATGGTAGTGCAAGAGAAAAAACAGAAAGGCGAAATAAGAGTATGTGTGGACCTCAGGAAGCTCAATGATGCCTGTGTTCACAATCCATTCCCGACACCATTCATAGATGAAGTATTGGAGAATGTTGGCAGTTAGGAAGCTTACTCATTTACAGATGGCTTCTCAGGGTACCATCAGATCAAGATCACGTCGGAAGATAGGAGCAAAACAACATTCGCAATAGAATGGCGCTGCTTTCAGTACACCGTTATGCCCTTTGGACTGAAGAATGCATTAGCAATATTTACACGCATAGTGGTGGCGGCGTTCAAAGAATACATCCGCAATTTCTTAGAGGTCTATCTAGATGATTGGACTATCTTTGGATTAGTTAAGCACCATGTAACGAGCTTATGTTTGATGCTGGATACTTGTCACTGACACCAGATTGTGCTGAACCTAAAAAAGTGCACCTTCCTCGTTCCCTTTGGAAACCTACTGGGCCATGTGGTTTGTAAACAAGGCCTGATGGTGGACCCTGTGAAGATTGTTGTTATTCTAAATCTGGAAGCACCACGCAGTGTCAAACAACTACGCACTACTTTGGGGCACACTGGCTACTATAGGAAGTTTATCAAGAGTTATGCCCAAATAACTGTGTCGATGGAAAAGCTATTGAAAAAAGATGTGACATATTGCTGGAATGATGATTGCATGAAGAGTTTGGATGTCCTAAAGGGGAAACTGGCCTCCGCGCCAATTTTGGTCTTCCTGAAATGGGACATGGAATTTCATGTACATGTTGATGCGTTGTGTATCGCATTGGGAGTCGTACTCACACAGGAGGGCACAGAGGGTGTGGATCACCCAATCGCGTTTGCGAGTTGAAGATTGTCCAAAGCAAAAAAGAACTACTCTACCACCGAATGCGAGGGGTTGGCAATGGTGTATGCACTCCAGAAATACCGACACTATTTACTTGGTAGACATTTCAAGATGTATATCGACCATTCCGCGTTGAAATACTTGGTGAATAAGCCTGTGTTGGGGGGGCGCATATGTAGATGGATTTTATTGTTTCAAGAATATGATTTTGAGGTCATAGTCAAGCCGGGACGCTTAAATGCAGGACCAGACCACTTGTCATGAATTGAGATGGGCGAGGAACCAACAAATTTGGAGGAGGGACTACTTGATGCACAACTCTTTACAGTATGCGTTGCGGATGGACACTTCGAAGATATAATCCATTTTCTAACAACAGGGACTATGTCGAAGGAGTACTCAATCCAACAGAAGAAGGAATTGGTGTTGCGCACGACGAACTTTTCTGTCATCGTGAGGCACCTCTACAAGATGGGCAACGATGAGATATTGTGAAGATACCTACCTGAATTTGAACAAGGTCAGATCCTCGTGGAAGCACATGGGGGTACTATAGGAGGACACTATGTAGGACACGCGATCGCACAAAAGATTCTTCATGCAGGGTTATGGTGGCTGACCTTGCACCAGGATGTGAAAGCACATTGTAAGGCCTGCGATATATGTCAAAGGATGGGAAAACCATCCCGAAGGTACGAGATGCCACTAAATCCCCAAATGACACTGCAGCCATTTGAGAAATGGGCAATTGACTTTGTGGTCCCAATCAAACCTCAAGGAAAGATGGGTGCGCACTACATCATCACCACGACAGAGTACTTGACACGATGGGCGGAAGGACAACCAGTGAAGGACTATACGGCTACCACGACTACCAAGTTTTTTTTCGAAAATGTGCTGACATGATTTGGCTGCCCGAAAAACTTAATGAGTGATTGCGAAACACATTTCTTGAATGAAACCATCAGCGCGCTCACAGAATATTTCCAGGTTTATCACCCAAAAAGTACACCATACCACCCACAGGCTAATGGAGCAGTAGAAGCATTTAATAAAATACTGGAGACTACGCTGACCAAAGTATGTAATGCACAATGAGACAATTGGGACTTGCGCGTACTCGCTATGTTATGTGTGTATAGGAAAACGTGCAAGAAATTGATGGGACAGACACCATTCCCGTTGGTCTATGGTACGGAAGCAGTCATGCTGATGCAATACATCGTACCTAGTCTATGAATAGTCGTGCTCACAGGAATGACAGACCATGAAGCTCTAGAAGAAAGGCTCGCGTAATTAGAGGAACTCGAAGAAGAATGATTTCTGATGAATTTCACCAGCAGGTACAAAAGCAACATGAAAAGGCCTGGCACGATCACCATATCAAGTTGCCCACCTTCAAGGTAAACGATTTAGTGCTACTATATGACAGCAAGTTCGAAAAATTTCTCGGAAAATTCAGAATTCACTGGTTGGGACCATATGTGCTAAAAGTGGTCACAGAGGGAGGTGCGGTCCAGCTAGTCAAACTTAATGGAGAACCCTTCCCAAGAAAAGTAAATGGCAGTCACTTGAAGCCCTACACGGGTGGGCCGGCTATCTGACTAACCGACCGAAGCACAGTCTTCGCGACCCGAGGAGCTGGACAAGGGCACGGGACTATAAACACAAGCACCAAAAGCGGTACCAAAGAATAGACACGAGTCAGATGCAGATGATTCAGAAGCAGGAATGGAGCAGATCTAGCAGATGGCAGAACAGTGTGCTGCAGACCTTCGTGTAGCACAGGCACAGTTGAAGGGGCTCCGTGCCAAGATCGCCACACCAGCAGAGTGACTAAGGACAATTCATGATGATTATGTTAGGGGCCTATTGGGCATGGGATCCCCCGCAACAGGTTTTGGGGCTTAAAGCCCAAGTTTTGGTCAAAGATGATGTAGAACTCCGTGAATTACAGGCGCAGAGCGCGAATTCTAGGATGAGTCATAGGGTTGTCCACCCTAAAATATTGTAATTTAATGTAAAGTAGTGTTGGCCTACCCATGGTCCGAGGACCATGGGATTGTATAAATTGATTAGGTGCTCATGTCCTAAGTGTCGTAAAATGCTCAAAATTTAAAGTTATTAAAACTGGTTCAAAGTTGAATGACTGGAAAGTTCTCGTATTCCCAATTCCGGCGCCGCAAACGGTTCGAAAAACGGTCGTCGTATGAGGAAGTTATGGCAAAAAGAAGAATTTGTCCATAACATTAGAAATTTTAATTTTTCAAAAAAAAATTAAAAAAGGAATATTCCGCCAGCACGAAATCCGAGGTAACCACCCAAACATTAAATGTAACTGTAGTTAATTTGGCGGAATTTTGGCAGGAGCGCCAAATTTGGCGGACCTGCCATAATTGGCAGAGCTATCTGGAGTTAACTAAAGTTAGCTGGAGTTTTTCTAGGGGCAAACTGGAGAAACTTTAAATGGCCATAACTTTGGCTAGGAAAGTCAGTTTTGGACGAATTTTTTTTTGATTTTGGGTATTTTCGACCTTCTGAAGCCATTGGTGCAGGTATTACAGCCATTTGAGGTCATTTTCAGAGGTTTTGGAGCCGTGAAAGTTCTAGGAGCCACGAGGGCCCAGTTTTGTGAAGACTGGATAGGGTTGCAGGTATCCATTGGAGGTGATCCAATAGTCAATCCTGAAGGATTCAAGTGTTCTGAATCCATTTTTACCATCTATTTCTCCTATATATTCTTCTATTCAGCTGTATTTTCAATTTGAGCATTTAATAAAAACAAGGACAAGCCCGGTTGGGAGCTTTGGACCCAACAGACGTAGCCCTGGAGGGGGTGAACTGCTTTATCAACTTCTTTTGCATTTGTGGTTGATTTATTTTGCAGAAAAAATTCGTTTAATGTGTTAAACAGTAAAAGGAAATAACTCTGCTATGCTTAAATGGGTCATAAACAGCTGAAAATTTCATGTGTTTTCTTTCTGCAAGACATGGAAATCTTTTAAACATGTTTAATTCTGAATTGAATACCTTGCAAACAAATTTCAAGTAGTTTCAAATTCAGATCATAAATAGAGTGAGGCTCTAAGTGTAAAGATAGCTAAGAAAAGGATAGTTATAATAGTGAAGGCATGGTTCGAGGTTAGAGTGGAATTTGAGTGTACTGGGTCATAGTAGTAGGTAGAGGCTCTGTAGTTGAGTGCACAGAGGCCTAAAAGAGTCCGCAACTGAGTGCACGGACCCCTGCAATTGAGTGCGCAGGGCAGAGTCAAGTCTGTACTTGGGATTGAAAGTTTATAAAGAGAAGTTTATTCTATGCATCTATTCTTGAATCCTCCTTTTGATGTTATGCATTACTTTTACTCTGTTTACTTACTGCGCGCAATTGATAAATACTTGTATGAATGCTTATATGTGAATTTAATCTAAGTAATCAACTAATAGAGCCAAACTAAGGAAGGCTTGGGTAAATAACACGGGTCACGTTGCGGCGAGAATTGCGCGAAGACAGTATCGCAGGGCATAGGGTGCCCGTGGGTGCACATAGCGTAATAAGTGTGAAGGTTGGACCACGTCCCGAATCACTTCATATCAGACATCCCCAGGGTGCAGAAACCTGGTTCTAGCACCCCCCCATACTACTTTTGGTGACACCTCAGTCCGCGCTCCATAGACTATTGCCGAAAGGGCCAGTAGTACCGGGATTTGCTTGGCTTAACCACTTCTAAACATGGGTCAGGCCCCAATAAGCCAACAGTAAAAATGTCCAAAACAAAAATCAGATATGCCTCCCACATTTCATTATCTAGCTCCCATGTTTTGTTAGGGTTATAGTGGTTCCATTGGACCTTTACCTACCATGTGACTAAGATCCTTAGTACAATGACCTTTTTCTCTATTATACATATTAGTTATACTTGTAAGTCTCCTTCAAGTTCCATCTAATTCAAAGCCTAATCAATTACATGGTTTGGGTCATGCACACACATTTTCAATTATGACACATGAAATATAATACAAAATTTTATGGAAATAGGAAATGCAAACATGTATGCAATAGGTATTATCCTATCTAGGATCTCAAAAAGACCATAATATTTGGCTGTCATTTATTGCAACTTCTGAATGTAAATGAGATTTTCTTTGGTTTCACTTTTAGAAACACATGCTAGGAAAACTTTAAGTTCCCTTGGTATGCTATATTTATATAGATAACTCTTTTGCTTATCCTATTCTACCATCAAATTCTACATATTCTTGACCATTTACTCTTCCATTCCTTCAAGAAACTATGGCCCAATTACTATTTGTCTAATAGATTGTCCCAAATATATTTAGTGTTACATTTTCTATCATACAATGCTTTAAATGGGCTCATCTTAAATAAAGATTGATATCCATTATTGTATGAAAATTCTGCTAAATGTATGTAATCTCCCCACTTGAATGACTTATCCATCACATACATTCTAAAGATGTCTTTAATCTCTTTGTTTTCCCATTGGTTTTTGGATGATATGTTGTACCAAAGTTCATATTTGTACCAAAACATTTGAATAATCCTTTCTAAAAATTCAAGATAAATTTTCAATCTCTATCTAAAATAATTGTGTTAGGTATCCCATGCAATCTAGGAAAATCCTTAAAGTAAATCTATGCTATATAAGCTTCCTTATGAGCCAACATAACTAGAATAAATTGAGTATCTCTAGTTAATTTATTTACGACTACCATTATTTAAATGCGTCTCCTTATTTTCTTTGGAAACTTGGTGATAAAATCAATAGTTATCAATTCCCATCCCCACTCTAGAATTGGTAATGGTTGTAGCAAACCTATTAGATGTTTGTTATCAACCTTTACTCTTTGATATTCCATACACCTAGATATTTAATCAATCACATCCTTCTTCATACCCAAATAAAACTATTTTCTTACTACTACACTTGTATTCTAATAACCAAGATGTCTAGTATATGAAACATTACACAATTCTTTTAAAACTAATTTATTTAATTCATAAGAATTAGAAATGTACATTGTTTTTATGCACGAAAAGGTCATTCTCTCCCAATTTTTAACCCTCGTACTTAAATTGTACACTATGTTTTTATAATACTTATTTGATCTAGTGAGAATGTTTGTTGGAGGTAACAACCTTAAGAATTATGTTACTCAAACTATATTTCCACATACTAATAGTTATAGTATGCATTACATGTACTCTTCTACTAATTGTCACAACAAGGTTGTTCTCCTTCCATTTAATATGGCTAATATCAAATTCATATTCACTAAAAAATCCCTCTCATCATGTTTTCCTATCATTTAAAGTTTGTTGTTCATTTAAATGTTTCAAACCATTGTGATCTCTTCTTAACTTGAACTTTCTCCCTATCAAGTAATGTCTCACATCTTTAGCACGTGAATTATTAAGCAACTTCTATGTCATGTGTGACAACTATATTCATTTTCCTTAATATAATAGGATTCTTAACAAATCACATGTCCATTATAAGTAAGAACTCCACCTAGTCCCACTTTCCAAGAATCTGTACATAACACAAAATGTTCATTTGGGTTAGCAATATTAAGAATGGCTATAGTAGTAAGAAATTCCTTTAATAATCAGACTCTTTCTTCACATTTTGGTGACCATTCAAATTAAATTCCCTTAGTCTGCAGAGATGTAATGGGATGAGAAATATTAAAGAATCCTTTTATGAATCTTATATAATATCTAAGGCCTTGGGGGAAGACTAATTAGAAATGGCCATGAAAATGAAGTGTTATGTGCAAGGAGATTTGAGGTTCAAATCCCGCTAATTCACCTATGCCTACATAATGGGGCATAAGTAGGAACCTAGTGGTTATAGTGGTAGTGGTTGGAATTGACCTTGTGTCATGCAAGTACAAGATCAACCCAATTGTTGATTCATCTAGATACAAAAAAAAAAAAACTTATATAATATCTAGCAAGCCCCATGAATGAGTTTACCTCACCTATGTTCTAAGGTGTGGACCACTCCCTAATAGTTTCAATTTTCTCTAGACCTACTAATGTTTCTTCCTCAAAGATGATGGAACACCCCACCTTCAACCCCATTTTGTAATTGTAAACTATGACTTGTAATATTGGAATTTCCAACATGGATATTTTGATAAACTATTGACTATGCAATATGTCTTAATTTTGAAAATATTAACCATAGATAAATGAAGAGGGTAATCCTACATAGAATTCAATACAATGAGAATGAAGCTATGAGGGAAAATAATTCAATATTAATAAAAATGTCTAGCCTAAAATTAAATGTTTGATTCTCCTTCCTCCCAGAAATCAGTTGATAAATGGAGTAGTGTAGTTGAACTAACAACTTCCTGTAGTCATGAGAAGAGAGGAGAGTGGTATGAGACTATCCCAAAGACATGGAAAAGTACCCTCTAGAGATTTTATGAATTGACCATGCAATACAAATTATGGACTATGATATCCCATGCAGAGAGTATTATTGAGAGGGGGAACTTGTGTGTGGAGATAGAGAGATGAAGAGATGAAACTCATGTGGGGGGGGTGGTTGAAAAAGACTGAGAAAGAGTAACTCATGGGAAGAGACAAACACACATAAGGGGATCCAATACTAAGATTTTGAATGAGAATATGCATAGAGAAACCCTATGTGTGATAGAAACCTATAAGAAACTATAAATCCCTTGCTCTCATTGGAGAAATCTGTGTTGAAGTCTTCAACCTAATCTAGAAAGAGAGAGTCGTGAGTTTTTCTAGGTGATTTGTTTGAATAATCATGAGAATCACTAAGAAAGGGAGGCATCGAGGATCTATTGGCAAGCGAAGGACCTCCTTAGTGATGTGAAAGCTAATTAAAGAAACCATATCACTAGTAAAAAGCCCTAGCTTAGTGGGTTGATAGGTAGCACGATGATTTATGTGCATGAACGAGATTCACCTTCATATCTCTACCTTGTAATGAAAATTTTGACTAACTGAGTGAGTATTTCTCTTGTGGTATTGAATTTAGGTTGGAGGTGGCTAGTTTAAGAAAATCACAATGTAACTAAGGCTATGATTTGGTGAGAAGTGGATGATGTTATGATGGGATATTGAGTATGAGTGTAATTTTGCACTGAATCCTTATGTAATTTTTCTTGGTCACTAGTTGTATTTTCATTAAGGATGAGCTTTGTATTTTTAAATAATATTTAAATCATGTTTAATTATGACATCATAGATTTATAATGCCTTTTGTATTAAGATTTCATGACAAAAAGGTTAGAGGAATTCAATGGGACTCAGACCATTAGGCTAGGTCTACACTAGTCTTTATCGAAGAACCTTTAATATGTGAACAAGGATAGGCTATCTAAGTAAGCTAAGAAACTTACTATAGGAATTAAAGCCTTTGTAAAATATTAATCCTACTATAAGAGTCCAATATTTGATTTTAGAGTGAAAACTCAGAGGAAGGGAGTCTTCCTAGAACATCTGATATAAGGTGTTAGAGAGTTCACTAATGAATTTTTGAACTGGTGTAATTCTATTAAAAGGCTAAAAAAATTATATCCTTGGAAGATGAATGTAAATTTATCACCTTTTGTGGAAAAATATGTAGTTGAGAAGTTGAAACTTAAAATTATATGGTGTTATTGAAGACTTGGTGTTATTCTTGTAATAACTCCTTAGTGGAACATGGAAGAATACATAGTGTTGGGGTTGTTATAAAATAAAGACCCGAGATGAAGTGGGAAAGATCAAGAGCTCAATTGAGCTATGAATATCCCTAAGAGAAATGAAGGGGAAATGTAATTAGTTGAGGGGACCTAGGAGGAGAATTATCCTTGAGGATACATCCTTTAGTATGGCCTCTCTAACCGATATTGAAATGGATTTGGAAGCCTTGATTTATTAGAATTGAAGAGAGAGAAATAATTTTTGGGTGCCTTTGTAGGTTGGTGACAGACTAAATGTTCATAGATGGGGTATAGGCATAGGATTCACACATTGGAATTCAGTTAATTCAATGCAAGGTTTAAAATTTATTTCAAAAACCTATTGCTTCATTTATTTGTCCCCAAGGCTTAGCCTCGAACCTTGGTCATACAGGATAATCAGGACCAGAAAAGGACCTATGGGTCAAAGAAGGAGCTATGGTGAATGTCATATATCTAAATATCTAGATATCTAAGCATTTGAACTTTCATCATGCATGCAGTAAAGCAAGGAGCTATGTTAGATGCCATATACCTAGATATCTATATATACGTGCATTCAGACTTTTACTTCACGTGCAGTTCATATAAAGGGTTATCTCAATATTTAAGATATCCAAATGTCCAAGAATATAAGATTTATTTTAAATGGAGCTGGTCTAGGTGGATATTGGTGGCCTCCCACCTATTCCACTTGGACCCCTGCCATTGTTTATTTCAATTTCCTTAATTGTAACACAGTTTACTATTTTTGGTAGTTTTTCAGGTATTGAACTTCCGAAGCCATTTTGAGGCCCTAAACGAAATTTTTTGGAAAAGAACAAACTTATAATTTATGATGTGGATTTACAGCGAAAAAATGTAGTCCTCATATATATCTTTGTAGAAAGGTATCATACACATCAAATGAAGATCGTATGCCAAAGTTACGACCCTAGGAAGTTGATGTACCAATTTACCCCAATGGGGCCCACAAACTTTTGGCACTTCATCTCCTAGGGTTAGGTTTTTGGATGTTTAAGGTTTCCCATTATTTCTAGATAATAAATAAGCCTTTGAGCCTCATTATAACACAGTTTAGAACACATGTAGCTGCCACATCTCTTCTCAGAGATAAGCTACCATCAATTGAGGTAGTTTATTTCCATTCTACATGTAAACAATTTTAAGTACTTTGTTATTAATGAATTGAAGTTCTATTTTCATAGTATCTTTGTGTTCCTATTTATATCTGTACTTAATTTCATTCCTTCATAAATATGGATCAATGGTATTAGAGTGGTCTTCTCTTTCTCTATTTTATCGTGCATGTCCTCAACAAGGTTGAGGTATAAGGAGTTGGGACTTGAACTAGTTGAGGCTTCGCAAGACTGTCTTGGCTGACATTGACGACCTCCCATGGAAGAATAAAAGAAGGACGAGGGAGTAGGAGATCCTATAAAACTATTGCTCGAAGAAGCCCTCAAGCAGCAAAGGAACAAGATGATGGAAAACTTTGCCTAGATTCTTCGATGGATGCCCATTGGTGACGCATCTTCATCCAGAAGTCGCTTTGGAGGTGCTACACCCTTTAAGGTACAGGTGAAATTCTATATCCCTATATTCGAAGGTCAAATAGATGTAGATGTTGTAGATAAATGGTTGAATCTATTGGAAGGATATTTTTCGATCCATAGTTTTCTGATAGGGAGTGTTAGAGTCGGTCTAGTAGCCCTCCATCAGCGATCAAAGCTCTTTGCATTTGCATAAGTAGGTGTCTCATCAGTATCATCTTATTGCATTCCATTAGGCATGCCATAACCCTGATGGAGGAGCTTGTGTCATTTATTCCCCTCTTGGCATTGCTGGATCAAGTTTGTTTCAGTCAATAAATTCCTTACAGGGTCATTGGTCTTGTCTTGAAATCAATGTCCTAGGTCTAGGGTTTAGTCCAATTTTGTCTTTTGAGGTCATGTCTTTTGAGGTCAATAAAGGCCCAGCAGGCCAGAGGGATGTTCATCAAAGCATCATTTCAAAGGATTTCATATTGTATAGCTAATTTCTACCTTGACTTCAAAAACCCTGTTTTTGAAGGCAAGGTCATTTTCTCATTTTTGTAAAAAATTTTAAAAAATTAAAATTCTTCAGAAGTCGGCATGCGGCCTTGGTCTCCTTTGCCAAGACTCCTCAGAAGCTATTCCTGCAAAAATTTTCAAGAAAAAGCATCATTTCAACCAATTTCATGACAAAAGGAAACCACAAGTCAGTAGCAATTAGTTTTAAAAAGTGTCATTGCATAAACATTATAAAGTGGGTTTGAGGGGAAATAAATTTAAATCAAGCTTATAAAAGCCCCTCTCTCCTCATTTTGTAATTCTTTTGCCTCCAAGACTCCAAGAGCAAGTGTGAAAGGCGATTTAGTGTGAAACTGGGCGAATTTGGTGACTGCACCTGTGCGCTACGCATCAGGGCTTACGCACTACGCGTTGGGCGCGCGCTACGCGTCAGGGCAGTCTCTGCAGTGCAAAAATTGGTCGGGCGCTATGCGTTGGGTGCGTGCTACGCTCCAGAGCCTGTGCGCTACGCATTGGGTTTCCACCTTCAGAAATTTGCCAGTGAGCCACAAATCGACTTCTTCCTCCTCAATTTCTTCAGGTAGGCCTCAAATCATTGAAGTTCTTGCTTTGTAAAGATAACATGAGCGTGAAAATGTGTCAAATGCCATCAAGTTGAAATGGAAAATTCATATGTATTATGTTTAAAAAAAAATTTGAATGCATGTGAGCTAGGGTTTTACATTTGCTGCCCAAGGTCATCCTTTTTCACTCCCTCATTTCCCCACATTCCCATTATCCCCTCCCTTGTCATTTTCACCTAATCTCCCTAACAAAAAAAAAATATCAAAAGCCCTAAACCCTACCCCTATCCCTAAAATTCAATAAAATCTTCCTAAATCCTACCTCCTATCAAACCCCTACAAATTATGATTATGTGATGATGTATGTGTCGTAATTCCTTCCCTAAATCCCCTCAAAAGTCCCCCTCCCTAACATCTCCCTTGTGTTTTTTGTCCCCTTGGAGCAGCATTCAAACAGTCAAAACAACAGGTCATTTGTGCAGAAGCAGCAGTACATTTCAGCCATTTTGCTCTTGAAACCATGTCAGAAACCGAAACAGATTATGAGCAAAGTGATGACCGTGAGTCAACACCGGAGGTTGAGGTGCCAAGGAGGCCTCACAGGGGTGGTAAGGGTGGTCAGCATGTGAGAGAGGAGCCCACCTCTTTGGCCTATTTGCAAGCTTGTCCACTTGCAGTCACATGTTTCCGTCATCAATCATGCTATGGATATTGCGAGAGAATTTCCCAAATTCAACACCACAGGGAATTGGTCAGCTTGTTTGTTTTGCATTTGCACAACGTGTTGGAAATAATACTGAGAGGGGGGGTGAATCAGTATTATCTAGCAATTTAATAAATCTTCCTTATTTGATCTTTGAATTATTTTAGCATGTCAGTACCATAAAATAATGAGCATGAAAAACAGATAGTCACACCAAAGAACACAAGATGTAAGGTGGAAACCCAATGTGGGTGAAAACCACCTGCTGCAATATGTCTCTATCTTCTTTCAATTTAGAAACTTCTTTTACAATGATT
The DNA here is from genome assembly GCA_031772625.1 of Pinus tabuliformis. Classification (NCBI taxonomy): domain Eukaryota; kingdom Viridiplantae; phylum Streptophyta; class Pinopsida; order Pinales; family Pinaceae; genus Pinus; species Pinus tabuliformis. The sequence continues at coordinate 464,685,649 of CM062804.1, read as the reverse complement.
TTGTACTGGTGCAGTCCTTTACCAGTACGCAGGCTGCAACCTGCAGAGAGCTACAACTCTCTCTCTCTCTCGTTTTCCAGTCTACTCCTGGAAGGGAGCTACAACCCCCTACTTCTTTTCATAAAGCATCAGATGATCAACAAGTACATAACAGATATAGATCACTACAGATATTAGATCAGCAACAACAGAACTAACCCAGAACACCTTATCAATAGAGAAATTCAATCAACAGAACATCTTAAAACAGAGACGCAGTTTTTCTTTCTGTGGCCTGCGACCAGACGCCGTTAACCTTCTGCTACTCTGCGTCCACATGCAGATATCCTTCTGCTCCGCTGCATGCCCATGCACTGTTCCTTTGACTGCTCTGCGTTCTGTTGCTTCAGGGACGCACCCAAAGATACTATCGCGCCGCGTCTTTCACTACAGAGACGCACCTGAAAACACTATCGTGCCGCATCCTTCTGCTTCAGAGACGCACCTGAACCTTGATCGCCCTGCGTCCCCACGCAGGTCTCTCTCTACTGTGCTGCGTCTCGGCGCACTTGCCCTTTACAGTACCTGCGTCCCGGCGCACTTTCCCTTCACTGAACCTGCGACCCTTTAGATATAAATGATATGAAGGCTTCAGGACAAACCCAAACAGTCAGATCTACAGATCTGATCATGCGCCATAGAGATCACAGTCCATTAGAAGATTCGCCCTCTTAGATCTGGACTAGATCTCACCAAATAAGATATTCAACCCAAGACAATTACTCAATCCAAATGAACTCCTTTGCTTTATATAGGCAAGCTCCTCCCCAAAACATGGAACAATACCACGAGCCGACACCATAGAAACATAAAACCGTCGGCTAGATACCACACAAGAAACCCCCACGTGCTTTTCTCTGCCTTGAAATGTGTGCACTGGGTAGACGCACCCCCTGAACGGCTGGCCGGCGTCCCTGGACGCGGGTTCTGCATGGTATACCTGCGGGGACGCACTTTCTGAACCGATTGCCTGCGTCCTTCTTAATTTTTCAACAAACTGAGAGCCTTACCACTGGAGTTGCCATCAAGTACAACATCTGTAACATACAGTCATACCAGATAACATAATGCCAACAATCTCCCCCTTTGGACTTGATGGCAACCTCAACCTGGCAACCTCAACCTTACAAGCTTCAGCTTCATTCTCCCCCTTTGACATCAAGGGCAAAGGGTATGCTCCCCCTTAGCTCATGCTCCTCCAGATCTGCAACAAATAACCAGAAATCCACCATGAAAGAGATAGAGACATATTGCAGCTATTTCCAAGATCTCCTTCTCCATAATGCCAACAATGGATTATGTGCTCCCCCTGAGCCTTGTACCACTAATAAGAAGATGTTCAACAATAAGATGATGCATCAACAACCCCCAGCTTTTGCCTGAGGTATTCAAATGTGTCCCTGGGCAATGGTTTGGTGAGAATATCAGCAACTTGTTCCTTGGAAGGAACATACTCCAACTTGACTTTCTGTTCAAGCACTTGTTCCCGGAGAAAATGGTACTTGATTGGTATGTGCTTGGTTTTTGAATGCATAACAGGGTTCTTTGAGATGCTGATTGCACTTGTATTATCACATAAGATGGGGATTGGTGGAGTACAAGTGATTTGAAAATCCTGCAAAGTCTGCATCATCCAAAGGAGTTGGGTGCAACAAGATGCAGCAGCAACATATTCTGCTTCAGCTGTAGATAAGGCAATGGAACTCTGTTTCTTGCTGAACCAAGATACCAGTCTGGAACCCATAAAGAACGCACCACCACTTGTGCTTTTCCTGTCATCCACGCTTCCGGCCCAATCTGCATCTGTATAAGCATGAAGAGTAAGATCTGTATCTCTAGGATACCATAAGCCATAATTTTGAGTCCCTTGAAGATATTTGAAAATTCTCTTTACTGCCTGAAGATGAGTCTCCTTCGGATTTGCCTGAAATCTTCCAACTATTCCAACTGCATCAATGATGTCCGGTCGGGTACCTGTCAAATATAGTAAACTTCCAATCATAGATCTGTAGGTTGGTTGATGTACTGCTGCAGATTCATCATTTGCACTGAGACTACATCCTGTGACCATGGGTGTACATACTGGTTTTGCATCTTCCATGCCATATTTCTTCAAAATCTGCTTGAGATACTTGGTTTGAGATAAAAAGATTCCTCCTTCCTTTTGTTGGATTTGCAAACCAAGGAAATATGTCAGTTCTCCTAGCAAGGACATTTCAAATTCTTTCTGCATGACCGAGGCAAAGCTTTGACTCATAGCTTCTTCATTGCTGCCAAAAATAATGTCATCTACATACACAACAAGTATTAGCAATTTGTCATTTTCAACTTTTATATACAGATTGCTATCTGCTGAACCTTTTGAGAAACCTTGTTGATGAAGATATTTGTCCAACCGGTAGTACCAAGCCCTTGGAGCTTGTTTGAGACCATAGAGAGCCTTTTTCAATCGGCATACAAGATTTGGATCATTTCCAAGAATGAACCCATCTGGCTGTTCAATGTACACTTCTTCTTCCAAGTCTCCATTCAGAAAGGCTGATTTCACGTCCATTTGAAATACTTTGAAGTTTTGAAAACTTGAGAGAGCAAGGAACATTCGGATGGCCTCAAGTCTTGCAACAGGAGCAAAAGTTTCTTCAAAGTCTATTCCTTCTTGCTGCGCATACCCTTTACAAACAAGTCTGGCTTTGTTTCTAATTACTTCTCCATTTTCATTCAATTTATTTTTGAAGACCCATTTTGTTCCGATAACATTCTTATCCTTTGGTCTAGGAACCAGCTCCCAAGTGTTGTTCTTTTCGATTTGCTCAAGTTCTTCATCCATTGCTTTCACCCAACATTCATCTTTGCATGCTTCTTTCACATTTTGTGGTTCAATAGAGGAGAGTAATGCCAAATAGCTTGAGGCTTCTGCAACTGTTCTTCTTGTTTGTACACCTGCTTCTTTCTGCCCCACAATCTGAGATTCTGGATGATTCTTCTGAACATATCTGGATGGAGTTTTCTCTTCTATTCTTGTCTGCTCCTCTGGTTCTTCTTGAGGTTCTCCTTGGGGTTCTTCTTCTTCATTATTCTGTCTTTGAGGGTAGCCTTCATCTTCTTCTATATCTTCATGATGTACTTGCCTAGGAATATGTCCCTTCTCATCAACCACTACATCAATGCTGTCAACAATTCTGCCAAGTCTTTTATTGTAGCATTTGTATGCTTTGCTATGTGGAGAATAGCCAAGAAGAATGCCTTCATCTGCTCTAGGTTCAAGTTTGCCAAGCTGCTCATCAGTATTCTTGATATAGCATTTGCTCCCAAAGATTTTGAAGTGCTTTACCGAAGGAGTCCTGCCACTCCAAAGCTCATGAGGAGTTTGAGTGCTGTTCACCCGGTCATTTGTTTTGTTGAGAATAACAACCGCAGCATGTGCAGCTTCACCCCAGAAAGTTGCGGGAGTTCCTGATTCATCAAGCATAGCACGAGCCATTTGTTGGATTGTTCTGTTCATTCTTTCAACAACTCCATTTTGCTGAGGAGTTCTAGCTGTAGAGAATTCTCTCCTTATCCCATGTTCATCACAGAAATCGAAAAATTCATTTGAAGTAAATTCCCCACCTCTGTCAGATCTGAGGCACTTAATTTTGTGACCTGATTCATTTTCAACCAAGGCTTTGAAGGATTTGAATTTTTCGAATGCTTCATCTTTGTGCTTCATAAGTCCTAACCAGACAAACCTGGAGAAATCGTCAATAAATAATATCAAGTATTCCTCTCCTCTAGGTGTTCTTTTCCTGAATGGACCACATGTATCTGTATGTACTAGCTCAAGAGGCATGCTAGCTGATCCTTCTTTCTCTGGAAAGTTAGTCCTGGTTTGTTTTCCAAACTGACATGATCTGCATATGGTGTTGTCAGGAATTTTGATATCTGGAAGATCGCGAATTGCCTGATATTTGCATGCTTTCCTTATTTGTGATAAGCTTAGATGTCCCAACCTTCGATGCCATAACCAGTGCTCTTCATCCTTGCTTAGATAGAATTGTTGTTGTCCTTCTTCAAATATGTACAGATTATTTGGAGTTCTTTTGCCTTTGAGTACTATTTTACCTGTATCAAGATCACGAACAAGACATCCATTCGATCTGAAAATAACCTCGGTTCTTTGATCACACATCTGGCTGACACTTAGAAGATTATGCTTCAATCCATCAACATACAAAACATTTCCAGCTTTGACCTTTCCTTTTAACTGAGCAATGCCTTTTCCTTTTATAGTTGCAGGAGTATCGTTTCCAAAAGAGACTTTCTTTCCTTTTTCTAGAACAGAATAAGATTCAAGTTTTTCTTTATCACCTGTCATATGCTTCGAACATCCACTGTCAATGTACCATAGATTTTCCTGTCCCTCTGCATAAAATGCTATTCCACATCTTTCTGTTTGAGGTTCCTTTATTCTCCATGTTTTGGTGCTTGAGGCTTGCTCCTTTTTCTGCTGAAACCTGCTCCTGCATTCAGATTCTTCATGACCAAAGTTATTGCAAATAGAACATTCGACTTCGTTTTCAAGAACCGAAAAGTTGTTATAGGTCCTTTTTGTCATCCCTGTCATACTTCTTTGTTTTTGAGCTTCCCTAGTCATGATTGTTTTATATGCAACACATTGAGCTGCTTTGTGACCAAAATTATGGCAAGAAAAGCATTGTCCATTGAAGAAGCTTCTGCGGTTATTGAATCTACCTGCCAACTGATTGTAATTTCTATTTTCATCTATTCTTGAACCAAACTGAGAAGATTTTACCTGTGGCTGGTTGTAGCTTTTGTTCACCCTTAAGATGGATTGCCCCTGATAGTTTCTGTTTGTATTTTGTCCCTGCTTTACCTGATTATCTTCATTGTTCTTCTGCTCATTTCTTCTTGCCGCATCAAGATAACTTTTTGAGGTGGATGCTTGAGAGGTTTCTCCATTGTAACCCAAACATGTCTTGTTTAGAGGAGACCGCTGCACATTGATAATCTCATCCAAAGTTTCAGATCCTTTGACAAACTTAAGATTAATAGCTTTTGCTTTCTCAATTTCTTTTCTGAGACCAACAATTTCACCTTCTAGTTTTTCAAGATGTTTTTCTTTTTCATCAATTTGAAATTGTAGAGTATCAATGATCACATTCTTTTCTTCTATACATCTCTTGAGTCTAGTAATTTCATCATAGAGGTTATTCACATCTACAGCATCCTCATAATCATCATCTTCAAATGCCATTAACAACTTATATTTATTACCTTGTTCATCTTCATCATTGTTTGATAAACCATCACTATCTTCATGGGTGTAGTAGCTTTTCTTATTTGCACTTTGTTTCTTGTTCCATCTAGCAGGTTCCTTTCCTTTATCCTTATAAGGACATTTTGCAGCATAATGACCTACTCTTCCACAAGCAAAGCATTTGAAAGGTAGCTTACCTTTGAACCTTCCAGAACCCCTTTGAAGATTTCTGACAAAATTTGATTCTTCTTCCTCTTCTTCTGGAACATGGCTTGCTTCATAGTAATCTTCTTTGCCTGATGCCTTAAAAGCAGCTTCCCTTCTGTTTGATGGACCTCCCTTTCTCATTTCATAAGCAGTTAGAATTCCATGTAGCTGAGACATAGTGAGAACACAGAGATTTTCCTTTTCTTCTATTGCAGATACTTTAGATTCAAACTTGGGGGATAATGATCTTAGAATCTTTTGAACTACTATAGCCTCTTTTATTTCTTCACCCAAATTTTTCATACAATTAACAATCTCATCTACCCGAAGAAAATAATTAGCCACACTTTCATCATTATACATCTTGAGAGTCTCATATTGAATCCTGAGAGTTTGAAGTTTAGCTTGTTTTCCCTGTTCATCTCCTTCATAGCTCGTGACCATTTTGTCCCATATCTCTTTTGCTGATTTGAAGTGCATTACCTTCATGAATTCTGTTTGGGATATACTTCCTAATAGAGTACTGACTGCTTTTGCATTTGTTTCATACTTCTTTTTCTCAGCTGGATCTGTAGGAGTAGCTGAAGGAAAAGCATAGCCTGTTTCTACAATGTCCCAAACTTCTGTACCAAGAGATTGAAGATATGCAGTAACTCTTACCTTCCAATAATTGAAGTTTGTCCCATCAAAAATCGGTGGCCTGATTGATGCTTCTCTCTCGTAGTTGCTCATGATGAACGATCTACCTTCAAGCGATCAAGCTTCTCTGAAGGACCTGCTCTGATACCAATTGTTGGAAATAATACTGAGAGGGGGGGTGAATCAGTATTATCTAGCAATTTAATAAATCTTCCTTATTTGATCTTTGAATTATTTTAGCATGTCAGTACCATAAAATAATGAGCATGAAAAACAGATAGTCACACCAAAGAACACAAGATGTAAGGTGGAAACCCAATGTGGGTGAAAACCACCTGTTGCAATATGTCTCTATCTTCTTTCAATTTAGAAAATTCTTTTACAATGATTTTGTACTGGTGCAGTCCTTTACCAGTACGCAGGCTGCAACCTGCAGAGAGCTACAACTCTCTCTCTCTCTCTCGTTTTCCAGTCTACTCCTGGAAGGGAGCTACAACCCCCTACTTCTTTTCATAAAGCATCAGATGATCAACAAGTACATAACAAATATAGATCACTACAGATATCAGATCAGCAACAACAGAACTAACCCAGAACACCTTATCAATAGAGAAATTCAATCAACAGAACATCTTAAAACAGAGACGCAGTTTTTCTTTCTGTGGCCTGCGACCAGACGCCGTTAACCTTCTGCTACTCTGCGTCCACACGCAGATATCCTTATGCTCCGCTGCGTGCCCACGCACTGTTCCTTTGACTGCTCTGCATTCTGTTGCTTCAGGGACGCACCCAAAGATACTATCGCGCCGCATCTTTCGCTACAGAGACGCACCTGAAAACACTATCGCGCCGCGTCCTTCTGCTTCAGAGACGCACCTGAACCTTGATCGCCCTGCGTCCCCACGCAGGTCTCTCTCTACTGTGCTGCGTCTCGGCGCACTTGCCCTTTACATTACCTGCGTCCCGGTGCACTTTCCCTTCACTGAACCTGCGACCCTTTAGATATAAATGATATGAAGGCTTCAGGACAAACCCAAACAGTCAGATCTACAGATCTGATCATGCGCCATAGAGATCACAGTCCATTAGAAGATTCGCCCTCTTAGATCTGGACTAGATCTCACCAAATAAGATATTCAACCCAAGACAATTACTCAATCCAAATGAACTCCTTTGCTTTATATAGGCAAGCTCCTCCCCAAAACATGGAACAATACCACGAGCCGACACCATAGAAACATAAAACCGTCGGCTAGATACCACACAAGAAACCCCCACGTGCTTTTCTCTGCCTTGAAATGTGTGCACTGGGTAGACGCACCCCCTGAACGGCTGGCCGGCGTCCCTGGACGCGGGTTCTGCATGGTATACCTGCAGGGACGCACTTTCTGAACCGATTGCCTGCGTCCTTCTTAATTTTTCAACAAACTGAGAGCCTTACCACTGGAGTTGCCATCAAGTACAACATCTGTAACATACAGTCATACCAGATAACATAATGCCAACACAACGGGCATGTGAATCTTGCAGGGGTGGATTTTACATTGTCACCTGAGGTTGTTGCTCAAGCAACAGGGATACCCAATGTTGGAAAAGAGTGGAACAAGCGCCAGCTGTTGGACAGATTCCAGTATGAGCCCTACATTAAACCTGTATATTTGAGGCACCTAACTGGTGTGTTTCCTTTCAGATTCTTGAGGGATGAGTATGCGCCCTTGATGAGGCTCATCATTTGATATTTCACCTGTGAGGGCAGATTTTCATGTTTGTATTTGTATCATATCCGCTTGTTGATGCATTTCACACGGCTACGAATGATGAACATTCCTTTCTTCATGTGCCGGAATATTGAGAGGATGGTGCCCTTGGTGCAGAGAAAGAGCCCAACACAGCAACACAGGAGCATCTACCATTATGCTTTGACCAAGATTGTGGTCATGCATCAGTTGGCCTAGCAAGGTATTCCATGGGAGGATTTCATCTCTCGAGATTTCTTCACAGCGCCACCACCACCCCCTGAGGTTGTTCGTGAGGAGGGAGGACCTTCACAGCAATATGAAATCCCTGAGCCCAGACATGTCAGCTCCCCTTCATTGATCACATATCAGAGAGGCCACAGGGCCTTATTTGCATCAGCTCGGCGAGTATTTTCTCCACATCAGGTGAAAGGGGTCTCGCCTTCTTCATCAGCACCGTGAGTGTTATCTCCACACCAGGTGGAAGGGGCCTCGTTTCCAACAGTAGCACAGGTATCAGAGAGGGGAAAGCAGCCCATGATTGAGGAGGGATTGTTAGGTGATCCAGATATTGACATCATTGATCTTGACACCCATTCTCCTAGCTCGGAGCTTAAGAAGATCATTCAGCAACGGGAGGCTGAAAATGACTTGTTGCAGCAAAAATTGGAGATGGAAAATTGGACAATCACATATTTAGAGCAGTGCAACAAGCAATTAGAGGATGAGCACACTTTCGATGAGTTGCAGAGGATCCATGAAGACCGCAACTTGGCTCGCAAGAGACCCGGTGATTTGGTACCCATTGAGCGAGAGGCTATGCTTCTCCAGGTCAATTCTCATTTGGAGAGGTTGTTGGCCAAGGCTAACAAAGATAAGGACATGCTTTGGAACATGAAGAATCATTATTGGGCTCGGATGCACGTATGTAAAGCAAAAATGAAGGTGCTCAAAGGACGGTTGGCCAAGGCACTAAAACGAAGAAAAAGGCCCGATCCCCTCCACATCCTTACTGAGGCTTCCTTGAAGGAGCATGGTGCTAAATGACTTACCTCTAGCACAAATTTCAAAAAAATTTGAGCATTTTTGGTCATTTGTGATTTTTTTTGGGCAAAAAACAGGTTTTCCTCCCCAACGCGTAGCGCGCCGCGCGCTACCCTGAAGATGGGAAACTCCATTTCATGAAAACTCAGCATTTTTGGATTTTTCATGTAAAAATACACTTTCTCAGCAATTTCCAAGAGATTCCATCAAGTTTTGAGCCTCCAGAAGGTCAAAAAACAAGCAAAAAATGACTTTCTGCCACCTTTTTGACACACAGGAAGCAGTCTTGGGAGATTGCAATTTTGGAGGGGCAAATGGTCACCAAATTCAGAAATTCCACTTGGATTGGAAAGTAGACATCCAGACCGTTCCAACAAGCCCACTTTTGCCTCATTTGGACTCCGGAAAGTGCCTCACAAGCAGGCCCAAAGGCGCGCTACGTGTTGAGATTCAGGGCGCTACGCATCAGGCTATCTTCACATAAATGCACCTACAGCTCAGCAAAACGCAGTTTTGACTAGGTTTGACTTTTTGGAGTGGATTTTGATCCTCCTTGATGTAAATGATGTAATTTTTTGATACTTTGACACTTATTTATCTCTTCTAGAAGATTCATTCATGAAATAGGCAAAAATTTAATGAATGAATTGGTTTCCTAGCTTATAGAGGCAAGTTGTTTTGACTGCCTAGATTTTAGTGCTCAGTTTGGAATTGGTTGAAACAGCTCCTAGGATAGTGAGCTCGACCTCTAGAGGCAAGGAAAGATGTTAGATTTTCTATATTATGTACTTTCTTGGTCATTTTCATGGTTGGACTCTTGAGGGAGAAAGCTTTCTATTGTATTACTCATTGTATCTCTGCAATTTTGGCAAAGGAAGAAAGACCAGGGTTTTGCAGTCCTTTTTTGGGATTCCTGTGGTTACATGTATTGATGGTGTGTTTCTCTTTGTACTTGTAAGTTTGTTATGTGAATCATATTCTTACTTTTCCTTCTGCAAATTAGGCAAATGAAGTGTTAAAGTAGAATTCATGATTACCATGCTCTGCTTTTAAGTTTGCTTAATATCAATGTTTTCATCTGTTTAAGGGGAATTCAAGGTGATTGCTTGCTCTCCTTAGCTCCTCACCAGTCATTCTCATCCATCCAACTCTTTCAAAGGCATCAATACAGTCTCCTATCTTGCCCCAAAGAGCCCCCTGCGAAAACTGTGTCCAATCCCCGCACCCAAAATTGCCTTTCCCCGATTTTCCACCAAAATCCTAAAAATCTCAAATCAAACCTTTTATCAGTTTACTAGCCTAAAATTAGTGTTCTTTATTGGTTATCTCTGCCCTTTGAAGATCTTTGCCGAGATATACCGGAGAGAGCCCTCTCCTGCCCCGTAGGGCTAGCTACGAGGCTAAGTGGTTTGATGTTGCCTTGGAGTTTGCCTTTCTCAGCTTGAGGTGAAGTTTCAAGCGCTAACAGGGAGAAGATTACTTTTTCATTTCTTAAGGTTACCCCCCATGTCAAGGACTAGTGGGAAACTTACTATGAGAAAAGCGTCAAGGAACCCTCTCTGTTTACAACTGCCCCCTATTGGAAATCTTTCTGATAAAATTTCAAGGATGAGATATGAGGATAAGTACATACATTGGAAAACACTACGACAACAAAGGGACCAAGATGTGCAAGAGCTCACAATTTTTTTTCATACTCTACACACAAAGTTGGGTATCAAAGATTCTAAGAAGAATATGGTGATCAAGTACCATGGCTATCTACACAAACAAATTCAAGAAGAAATGGAATTCCTAGACATCTCCTCACTTGGTGCCACATACCGATATGGTGCCAAGGTTGAACAAAATTTAAACAAAAGAAATGTGACTTTGGATCTGTGAATCAAAAGCAGGTCAAGAGCACCCCCAAACCATAGGAAAAAGGACAAGTCCAAGGTGGATAGGCCTAGGACAACCCATTGAAGCCGCAAGCAAAGAATGGAACCATGAAGATGAAGGACACATGAAAGTGGTGTGAGTTCCATAAGAGCCCCACTCACAATGAAAATGAGTGTCACAAAATGAGTGTCGTACAAAGAAGTCATTTGTGGTGGTGGTTGAGCTAAAAGCTTCATAGTTTGATGCATGTTATGATTCTGAGCCAGAACTTGACAAAGGGAATGACAAGAGGAAGCAAATTATTGACATAGAACTCAGTGCCACTATTTCCACCACCAAATTCCATAATACTGATCCTGAAGATCCATAGGAGGGGGAGCATCTCTTCCACTCACAAATGTGGGTGAAGGGTTCTCCGCTACAGTCCATTGTTGATAGTGGGAGCCAAAACAATCTCATTTCAGTAGAGGTCATGAAGTTGTTGGGTCTACCGACCACACCACACCTAAGGTTGTACACAATCAGGTGGCTTCACCAAGGATGAGATCTTTGTGTCGGCCAGTAATGTCGCCTTCCATACAACATCAAGCCCTTCACAGATGAGGTACTGTCTGATGTTTCTCTTCTTGAATTTTGTGATGTATATTTAGGCCAACCATACTTGTGGAAACATCATGTTGTGTATGATTATAGGCTTCAGAATGTTATTATTACTTTGGGCAATATGTTATACACGATACCAAAGGTAGCCACGTCTACCACCATCTGTTTGATCTTTTCTAAGAAATGCAGTTAGATCATCTCCTAGAATGAGATTTTTTTTTTTCTTTTTGATTCACTCTCAAAGTAAGGGGAATATCATGGCCACATCCATGGCCCCCAGGGAAGGTTCCTCCATGCGGAAGAAGCAGGTGGATAAGTTCATAGAATAATACGGGGACATCTTCTCCTCACCCATAATGGTTCCCTTACACTATCAGGTCAAGCATTTGATCGATATGACCCCCATAGCACCTCTACTTAGTGGGATGATATGGTTCCTCTCCACTATGGAAAATGAAGAGATCAAGCACTAGATCCAGGAGTTTCTACAAAAGGGGAACATCTGATCAAGTTCCTCACCTTCTGGGATCTCAATTGTACTTGTATAGAAGAAGGATAGGACCTAGAGGCTCTGCATTGATTATCGGGCACTGAAAAAAATCACTATCAAGAACAGGTATTCAATCCCATGAATTGATGACCTTCTTGACTAGCTCAAGGGGGCCAAGTATTTTAGCAAGATAGATCTGAAGTCTGGCTATCAACAGGTTCCAATAGATCCCACATATGTATGGAAGATCGCCATCAAAGCCAAGGAGGGCCTTTTTGAATGGTTGGTCATTCATTTCAGGTTGACAAATACCCCTACAACTTTTATGAGGCTGATGGATGACATCTTGCAGAGCTTCACAAAACCATTGTTGGTTGTATATCTAGATGACATTTTCATCTTCAAAAAGAGTTGGGAAGACCGCTTGCAACACATTCGACGGGTCCTTCAAACCTTGCAGTAACACAAACTATGTTCCAACTTGGATAAATTCACCTTTGGCATGAGCCAAGTCCAATATCTGGGTTACGTCATTGATGAGCAAGGCATGCATGTGAATCTACCTAAGATACAAGTCATTCAAGATTGGCCAGACTTGACCACTCTGATAGAGATTCATAGATTTTTGGGCCTTGCCAATTTTTATCAAAGGTTCATGTTGGGATTCTCCCATATCACTTAGCCTTTGAGTCAGGTTACCAAGGGAAAAGTGAAAGCAAATTTTATCTGGTTTGAGTCCAACATAAGGCATTCATTGGGCTAAATCATTGATTCTACTCTACATTTGTACTCACATTGCTAGACTTGCAACAACCATTTGAAATCGAGACGAATGCCTCTGACTATGCAATTGGTGTAGTTCTCACCCAACAAGGGCATCCGGTGGCCTATCATAGTGAGTCATGTTCCGATAAAATTCGGAAGTACCCCACCTATGATAAATAGATGTGGTCTATCATGAAGGCTTGACAACAATGGAAACATTACATTTTGGGGAAGGAGATAGTCATCCACACAGATCATTGACCTCTTCAATTTATACAGACACAAGGGGAGCTGCCAAATGATTGCCATCAAAAGTGGTCTACATATCTGCAACAATTCAACTTGAACATTAAGTACAAGAAGGGAAACACCAATCATGTTTCATATTACCTCAGTCAACCCCCAGTTGCAGCACTAACTACTTTTCTCCACTCTTATGGCCATGAGACCTCTGGATGACCACAATTGTACAAGAATGATCTATATTTTTCCACCACATACCAAATGCTAGTGGATGAAAAGCAAGTTCCAAATTTCCACCTCTAGGACGCATTATTATGCTACCTAGGCCACCGTTGTGTTCCTTCAAGTGAGCATGCCAAATTGATTTGGGAGGCGCACTATAGTCGAGTCGCAAGACACTTTGGTGTGGAGAAAATTGTGACCATACTAGAAAAGTATTTTTGTTGGCCAAAACTCTGACAAAACGTTGGAAAATATATCAGATCCTACACTCCTTGTGCCATCTCCAAGCTAACCATCAAGAAACAAGGCTTGTACACTTGTCTGCATACTCCTAGCCAAACTTGGGAATCCATCTCCATGGACTATCTGTTGGGCCTCCCTTTTACCAAGGATGGTAATAATTATGTATTTGTGGTCGTGGACAAATTTTCTAAGATAGTTATATTATCAAGTTGCAAGAAGAGTATCATAGCAGAGGAAACTTCTAAACTCTTCTTTGAACAAGTATAGGTACATTTTGGAATCCCATAAACCATTGTATCAGATCAGGATAGTAGGTTGTTTAACACATCCAGGTTAAGTCTCTAGACATTATTGGACACTAAGATGACCAGGTTGATTGCATTCCATCACCAAATTGATGGCCAGAGAAAGGTCGTGAACACGATTAGAGTGCACATACTATGCATGTACAATTCCAAGCCTCCGTTAACCTAGGATGAGATGCCTCTTTATGTGTAGCACAATTATAACAAAAATTTCCATAGCTCAACTGGTTGCAATCCTTTTCAAGTGGTTTTGGGTTTTCAACGATTGTGTCTGATTGATGTTGTCATGCCTCATGTGATTACATAGATAAAATCTACACATGTGTAGTTTGAGGCCGATAAAGCAGCTCAATTTATTGACCACATCCAATACATCCCCCAGTAGGTGCACAACATCTTGGATAAGTCAAATTCCAAGTACAAGTAATGACATGATCAACATTGGGTGCAACACAAGTTTTAGGTGGGTGACAAAGTTTGGTTACATTTGTAAAAATAATGTCTTACCAGAGCCCATTAGAAGCTTAGACCACTCCAATATAGGCCTTACATCATCACCAAGGTTGTGGGAGAAAATTATTTTGAGCTCAACATTCCCCCATTCCTTGGCCTACACCCAGTGTTCAATGTGGACCTCTTTCAACCATACTTTCCACCATTACTAGACACATCAGACATTGGAGAACAACTCACACTAAAAGAGCTAAATCCAGAATGCATGGAACATGCCATAATTGATCAGATCATGGACACAAATATCAAGAAAAATCGCCAGAAGAATATCCAACTAGAACAGGCTGTCAAAGTTAGCCAACTCTTACACCAAGGAAAGTGGCTCACCAAGGACCAAGTTCAACAAAAGTTTCCCCCTCTCATGGAGGCACTCAATGCAATGGGGAAAATTGCTTCCTAGGGTGGGAGAACTAATCTAGGTGGATATTGGTGGCCACAATCCTATTCAACTTGGACCCCTACCATTGATTCTTTTAATTTCCTTAATTGTAACACAATTTACTATTTTTGGTAGTTTTTTGCGTCCTGAACTTTTGACGCTGTTTTTAGGCCCTAAACGATGTTTTTTTTGGAAAATGGGAAAATTTTAATTTTATTATATTTGCTTGCAAGCTAAATTTTTATTCCTTGGATATATCTTTCTAACGAAGTATCATACACGTCAAACAAAGATCGTATGCCAAAGCTACGACCTTGGGAAGTTGATGTACCAATTTACCCCAACAAGGCCCACAAACTTTTGGTGCTTCATCTCCTAGGGTTAGGTTTTTGGATGTTTAGAGGTTTCCATTGTTTCTCAATAACATCTCTTATCATATATAAGCTACCATCGCTTGAGCTAGTTTATTTCCATTATGCATGCAAACAATTTTAAGTACTTTTCTATTAATGACTTGAAGTTATGTTTTCATGGTATCTTTGTGTTTATATTTATATATGTACTTCATTTCGTTCCTTCATAAGTCTAGATCAATATTGCAAAAAATTTATCCGAATGGGTGGAACCTTAAGGCGGAGTAACCTTGCATGCAATTAACCTTGATGATAAACACACATGAGCATATCCATGATCCATTATTTTTTGTGAAGCAAGAGTTGAACTCAAAATTTAAAAACCTATCCGAGGAGGGCAACTCAATTGGTGATCAAAGTAATGTGTCCTGAGAAAATTGAGAGATATAAGGTTCAAATCCCCCTAGTTGTGACTTGATTTATGAAAAGGAATACATGACATAGACCTCAAAAGATTTACTAGTAGCTATGTGTTAGGTGGGTTGTTGGGTTCCTCTAAGACACAAAAATAAAATAAAAATAAAAATAATCTAAATCAATATGATAGGTGGATGGGGCTAATGTGGCATGTTGATGTGTTGCACTGACATGCCATGCCAATTTGTTTCACTAACATGGCCTACTAATGTGGCATGCTAACATGGAGTACTTACGTGGAATGATGCTTTGAAGGAGATGATGTGGAGAGTGATATAGAATCCATCGCAATGTATGACATGAAGATCAAAAACCAAGAATTCAAAATTTTGAGAAAATGGTATTTTAAAGGTTTTATAGATGTTTGATGGTCCAAATATCCATAAATATGGAAGTTGACCCACATTGATGGTGTCTATGGCATGATGATGTGGCATCTGGCAGTATGGATTCCTAATGTGGATGGTTGAGATGAAAATCACCACAGTAGGTAACATGGAATTATATGGATGGTAGGTGTTTTGGATATCCAAGAATTCAACATTTCAATTAAATATGAATATTCAAATATTTGACTTTTTCACTACAGTGCCTCTCCAATATCCAAATTTCAGATGATCTAGACATCCAGGAATTTGGAACATTTTAGAATAGCCATGAGGGAGGAAAAATAAAAACTCATATCCAATTTTGACCTAGAAAATAAGATGTCTATCTTATGGACATGGCACATAGTGGTGGTGTCACGTGGGTATAAAATTTCCACATGTTAGCTATATGGTTCCTAACATGGCTTAAAATGGAAAGTAGTTTGAGGGTCATAACATTGTGTCCAAAGCTCATAATGAGATGAAATATAAATTGTTGTAAAACTCTCGATGAGAAAAAAAAAAAAAAAAAAAACTGGTGGCATTAGTAAGTAGGTCCAAGATAGTTAAAAGAAGCAGAAAATTATCTAAATCCACTTCCTTAAGGTGACTTAGGATGTTGTGTCTAGATATCATGTACCTTTACAGAGGCCTATAGGGGAATACTATGCTACATAGTGGTTAGATATAATTTCTATAACTTGAGATGAATGGGATCAAGATATTGTGAGTTTGGTCATTAATAATCAGAATTGTTCTTTTATGCAAGAACTTTTTACTATAATGACTTGTTAATTTTAGATTTAGTTAATAATAAAATGAAAGAGGATGGGATCAAAATATGTGTATTCATATTGAGGAACTAATATCTTTGTGAATTTATTTACCAAATTGGAATAGTAATAGAGATCTACATGTGACTTGTAGCTTAAGAAAAGCTTCAATCTTAGGCTATGATAGGCAAATGGGTATATTTCCAAGGCAATGAATTGTATGGAAATTTATTTTTTCCTAAGAAACTAATGTTAGTATGTTTCTTCCAGCACATAAGAAGACACACAATACTAAAGAAAAAAATTCCAACAAAAAAGTATTTCACAAAATGGAATGAACCTCATACATTAGAGAAGAGGAATTAAATGAAAGGAAAGTTGTCGAAAGTCCTATAGATTTAGCAAACACCACTAGGATCCTAAAGGTTGGAAGTAAAAGCTATAAGGAATATAATGAGAGGCTAATTAGAGCCTAGGTAAAGCAGACTAAGTTAATTGGAGTATTTTTACAAGGTTTGTCTAATATACAAAGGTAATTGTGGCGTAAGATAGCTACAAGTAATGGGGATAAACATAATTCCAAGGAGGTACTGTTGGCTCACTAAGATGTCTTTTTACAGGAAATCTCAATCCCTACATTAGTTGTCAACCCGAGGTAAGTCTTTTTATCTCAATAGTGTCAACACAGTATATGCAGTGAATCTAGAGGTTATCTAATGATGAATCATTGCAATCACTAATGACTAATTCTTCAATTCAATCCACACAATTCTAGAAAGAACTAACTATGGAAGAAATACTCTTAACACGCTCTGCAATTCTATGCAACTTGTCCTAAAATCAATTGAAACTTAATGCAAATAAGAATCGCACTTGGGATTGTTCAAATAGACTTAAGGTTAACTCACTCAATCAAGGAAAGAAACTATAACTATTGAACCACATTGTTAATCTATAGCAATCCAAATTAAACAACAATCTTAATTGAACAACAAACAGTAATTGAACGGAAAATGGTATTTGAACAACAAACAATAATTGAACAGAAAATGGTAATTGAACAGCAAGCACGCATACAACAATAAAGGATTTTTGAATAGCAAATGATCTATATTGCAACCTGTGGAAATTAATTAGAATTATCTCTAGGATCTATGATAACATCACTCGAAATGAACAACAATATACTATTAGCACTAATTCACTCGTTCCAATCAAAGCATTGCTTAATTATGTCACACGACTTCGCTCTGAATCTAATTGAACAACAATATGAATCAATATCACAAATATTTACAATAAATGGAATAACCAATGACTGAACATTAATCAAACAACAAAGACTAAATAGAAATATTATAACATAAGGAAGTCGTAGAACTTCTCGTGACCAAGCCGAGAGTCGCCAAAAGCCTCTGCTTAATAAGAACTCAGAATATAAATATGTATCAAACACAACCTTCTTTCATTAATGTAAGTAACAACTTACAGAGTCACTGAGGTAACAATGTTATATGTTTTTAAAAATAATAATTATATATTATCAAAGTTTGACTCTCTCCATTTTCCTTTCAGACCTATATATAACATAAAAGAGTAACTAGATAAAAGAGAATACTCAGGATCAGGGGATCCTAAGGATTTCGCAATACATAATTTGATCATGTGATAAAATAGCATTGTTCAGGCTGATCTCCCACTGCCTTGTCTTCCAAAGATGTTGTAGTTTCCTTTTTATGATGTGTTGCTCTGTCAACTGAACGACTTTTGCCCAGTCCACATCTTTTGCACACAAAGATAGCAAAAAATCAGTTTCTTGTGCTATATTTGCCTATTTTGTCACCAAATGCTTTCATCAAACTTTAGTCGATATTTTCCTTATTTTAATCTAAAAATAGAGATAATCGTATAAGGATGAATGTTAAATAAAGAAATTTACGAAGAGAAATCATACCTTTTTCCTAACCTAACATACTCCCGTGCTTACCTTGTTGCAAGTCCCCATGCAAGTGAGTAGTTTAGATGCAAATGGGTTAGTGAATAAGCAGGATATACCTCCTCCTTGTAACTCCTGAAACCATTTCTCTTCTTAAGGACAGCAAAAGCCTAGGTCACTTCTTGATCCTTCAAGTTATAGTCACTGCGGTATTGATTGGGAGGATACCATATGATTGGGGATATGTAAGGACATCCTATCCAATCAGGCCCCGTCGTTAAAATCATATTACTGTATTTATAAAAATGAGAGGAGGCAGCTTTGAAGTTATGATATCCAAATGGCTCTCAGTTCCTCATAGTGTTGTTGGAGACTTCCCAGCTATATCTTGATGCAGAAAAGGATTCTTCCTTAATGTCCTGTAAATATTGCTTTCCGGCCTGAATGATATCAGTATGGAGTGGCCCCAATTTTCCTACAACACCAGCTCACTTCATAAATTTTTTATGCCTAACAGATAGGTGTAATGGCTATGTAGGCTCCCCTCTGACCCATAGGTCAATGCCATACTCACGTTTTTTGAAAGTATTGTGAGCCTTGGCCCACTTGAATTGGTTGGTAGCAAATGAGAGGAATCACTAAAATTGGACATCTCCTATAAAGGGGCCAGGGTGGTTGTCCCTATCATCTTCTAAAAAGAAATTGTGCATATAAAGTTCACAGAGGAGGTGTTGAACCTTCTCATCGTGCTCTCTAAAGCATTTGATAAAGTCCGGGGTGGTTTTGATCTCTACCAGTTTTCCAGCCTTAGCGGCTTTGAATTTTAGCAGGAGGTATCTTTCCATGAGGAATAAGGCATAATTTGTAGCAGGGGCTCGACATGATAGGGTGTCTGAATAAAGAGAGCAGATGGTCTCCATTTTCTCTCTAGCCTTTTGCAATTTACCCTTTAATCTTTCAACCTTATTTTTCTCAGCCTTATACTGAGCAAAGGTCTCATCTTCAGTCACAGTAAGTGCTTCAAACTTCTTCCTCAACCCTTGATGTTCATGCAGGGGGACCACCTTTTCTTTGTGCTGAGCCAGTTCCTGTTGAACCGTCAGTAGCTCATTCTGCAACCTTCTAATGACAGCCTCTCTTACCAAGGGAGTGTAAGCGGGTGTCTCATTTGTTTGGGCTTCTCCATCTTGGGTCTCCATAGGATCGATCTGCACAACAGCTTCAGCTACCTCTTGAATTATGCAATCAATTTGAATGTCTTCTTCAACATCTATTTGGACAACAATATCCACAGTGGGGTGGTCCATTTGGGTTTCTTGCAAAAAGACACAGGGGTCCTCAGTTTGCATTTCAGTGTCTTCTACCATACATGGCTTAGTCTGAGTTTCTTTTGGACAGACCACAAGAAACTCTGTTTGAGTCTCAGCATCCTTTCCAGAACATTGTTCTGTTTGTGTTCCTGCAGTTTCCATTTCCACTTTCAATTTCTTGGTTCTGGTTGCCTCTTTTAACCAATGTTTCAGCTGCCTGATTACTTGCTTCTATCTTCTATACTTCTTGAGCATATTTCTAAGCCTATCTCTGTAGGACTTCTTTACTCTAGGACCTCCATCTGATGGTGGGTTAGCTATGTTATCCTCTGGTTCCTGTACAGGTGGTACTATGTCAGTATCAGGGATGGTTCCAATTGGAACTGTGTCTCCTGGTGGAGTTTCACCTTCTAGCTCCTCGTTATCATGTATTTCTTTTTTAGGAGACCCCAATGAAATGGTGTCTCCTGAACAATTATTGTTCTTTGTGTCTTCTCCTGGGTAGGCCTCGTCCTCAGGGGACTTAGAAAAGGGAGTATTACCTGGTTGATTGACATCTCCCAGGGTTTCATCTTCAGGGTTTCCTTCAGCTGGGGGGTCCACTGGACCGATGCCTACTGTCTAAATTTCTTCTCTGATGGATTCCCCTTCATGTACCTTGGCTTCGAGGGGTGTTTCCATAGAAGGAATTGATTCCCTCTGTTCCTCCATGGCATCAGTAAATGGCAGGGTTTGCTCACAACCAGGGCTGTCAGCAGGGGCAGACTGGTTGGGGGTACAATTCTGCTCTTCAATGCTCCCTGGTTATTCTCTATCCTCGGCAAACATTCCCATGTTTTCCAATACCCTGGCCACTTCCTCCTCATAGTCTTGCAAAGGGGGATTTTGTGGACTAGGAGGTGGTGTGCGGGATGGTCCGGCCTCATCTACTTGAATTGGGATGCATCGCTAGGCTTTCACTTGCACATAGCACCTACGCTTTGCTAGTTTTAAGGGCACAGAGGAATTCTTTCTCTTTAATGTTCTTCTTGGGCCTGGGGTTCTTGGCCCTTGTTGCTCTGTTACCACATTTTCTAGGGGTGGAGCCAAAGTAGGATTTATGATACTGTCCCATGTTAATTAATACTAGGCCAGTCTATTTGTGATAATTAATTTAATCAACCCATGAAGACTGACTACACTGTGTGGTTCTTTAGTTGTCCTAACTCGTCAAGCGACATCATGTAATAGTGAATTCAGATAAAACGAAAAAATTAACTAAAATTATTATTTTTTAAATGGCTAGAAGTTTCAATTGTCGGGGCTTTGTCACATCGTGTCGACCATAAAGGTAATGTATCTTTGGATGATGACCACCAATTCTTGCCACAACTGCTATAACACCGGAGGATGAATTCCTTTCCCTATTCGTACCAGCCGCTTGCCCAGATCCTGGAATACTTCAATTGCACTGTATAAAAAGATGTGTTTATTTGTCCATTTCACCCCCTTTGCCGGAAGTGATCTTTTTGTGTTTCCTTGTTTAGCTCCCGATAGCCTACACAAATACACCACTTCCCATTTTTCTTAGGGACAACCGCCAATGGAGAGACCCATTTACTGTCCGAGATATGAGAAATAAAGTTTACATCCAGCATCTTCTGTAATTCCTCTTTCATAAGTTCTTTGAGGTGTGGGTTCAACGTTCGTTGAGGCTACTAGATGGGTTGAGAATCCTTCTCTGTATATATGTTGTGTGTACATAGTTGTGGGTCTATCCCTTTCATATCAGGATAATCCCAGGAAAAAGCCCCTTTATTTTTCTGTAATACCTGGATAAGCTTCTATTGTTGTTCATTATCCAGACTTTCATTAATATTTAGAAATTTGCCCGGCTCGATCTCAATGGGTTTGCTGTTATGAACATCAGTCGTCTGAATATGCTGGTCATTTGTATCCTTCAGAGGATTTTCCATGGCCTCGTTATCAAGGATTTCTTTCAACATTTGACACTGTACATTGCTCACATTACCTAGCTGATTTATAAAATTATTGATAACGTCATCCTTAATCTATTCTTTAAATTCCAGTGCCTCTACTACTGTGAGTGGTGAATGGATGCTCTCTTCTAGGTACACTAGTGGTTGCTTACATATTCTTACAATGGGAAAACTTGGCCTGGCAGGAGGATATAACATAAGATTTTTTACGGCATCCCCCCTTGCAATAGTCATGTTGTCTTTTCGGCAGCCAATATATGCATCAGTTGTTGCCAGCCAAGGTCAACCTAGAATCAGAGGATTCCCATCCAACCGACTCCTTGGGTTTATAACCAGAAAAATCTACTGGATATTCCCATGAGTCAACAAAAACTGTGATATCTTGTAAATTCCCTTCTGGTCTCACCACTGATCGTTCAACAAGTTCTAATAAAGTGGTGGTTGGTTCTGAGGCTATAATACCAAGAGCTTAACAAGTTTTTGTTGTTAATATATTAATGGCGGCTCCTAGATCGACTAGTGTATTTGGAAAAGAGCAACCATATATCTGAACTGTCACTATGGGGTTTCCAAGATATTCATACTTTATTGGAATTTCCTCTCCCAAGAGTAAATCGGATAAGGTTCCTACAACATGGATGGTGGGTGAGGTTTTTTGCCTTCCTCACAGGCTTCCTTACACATATTTCTTTGATTGTTTTGGCATAGATGGGAATGTATTGAATGGTCTGGAGGAGAGGGATCTAAATACACAAATTTTTCAGTTCCCCTTCAAGAACGAAATCAGGGTAGGCGATAGGTTTGGGTATCATTAGTCTTTTAGGGAATGGAGGGGAAGTGACTATAATTTTTTCAGGGTCATCATGTCAATCTGTCTCTTTCCCTTGCTTTGATTTAGTATTATTTACAGGTGGTGAAATATGTAGAGGTGGAGTTACACTTTCAATTGAAGGTTGGTCCCTGTCTTCCTCAGGGATGATGATACGCCCTGACCTCAATCTGAGCTCATTACATTATTTCTGCTCAATCTCATACTCTGGGTTTTCAATAATCTGTACCAACTAGACCGGTCTATTATTAAGATTCAGGTTCGATTGAGCTAGTAACTGCGGGCGCAGAAGAGGTTGAGAATTCTGATGTAATGTATATGGAGCTCATAGTGTGGTTTGAGGCTGAGGGCCTATCCCCATAGGTACATTGGATATCCCTAGAGGTCACTACCAATTTTTAGACCAGTTCAGATTTTGAGAGGTGGAGGCAGGCCACTGGGATTGATAGGGATTTCCTTGCCAAACAAGAGTAAAAGGAGAATTTGGCCAGCCATTTCTTGGAAAATATTGTGTTGGCCAGGATGTCATAGGGAATGGTGGGCTTTTCCAATTTGGGTAGGATGATTGGCCTTATCAGGCTGCCTCGACGCTTTGTTGCTAATTAAACTGCGAGGAAGAAAAAAATTGGGGTGCATCTTGTGACATACCTGTAGGTTTATCTTGCCACTGTCGACATTGGTTCATCAGATATATCGGTTCTATTTCTTCCTCTACTTCTTTGAATACTGCTTTCAGCCCTGGTAATGATGAACATTGTTTAGTGGTGTGATCTTTAGTACAGATAGTACATGTATGCACCATGTCTAATGGGCATTCCCGTTGGTTGTGCTTCTTTCGAAAACGTGGGCAGAAGATGGCCAAATTCTATTCTGCGAAGGCCTACTTTTGTTTAGCCTATAGGACATCCAGCTATGTTGTGAGAGTACCCAGGACGTCCATCTTGAAATCTTCCAGGAGGTTGCCGATATCCATCCGTGTTATGCCTCCACTGTGTGGTTTGCCTCCTCTGCTCATGGGATCTCGGCTTCCTTCTCCTGTGCATGTGCTTCCTCGCAAACACCTGATACACAAACGAATAATTTCATCATAATCTTCCTAAGAAATATCTCCTTTTCCCATTAAGTTTAGAGTTTCTACCCATTCCTCTTTCATTCCTTTAATTAAGATAGCTCTTATGACTTCTTTTGGTAGGCCAGTGTATGGAGACCTCTGCAAATTATAATTAAATTGTTCTACATATTCTTCCAGTGTTTCATTATCTTTTGCAGTCATCTTAAAAATCTCATCTTTTAGTTCCCTAGTTTTACAAAAGTCCTAGTATCTTTTGAGGAAGGAGGTTTTCATCTCGTCCCAAGAATTAATAGTTCGCCCACCTAGACCCATAAAGCATCTTAAGATTGCTCCTTTCAGAGTGAAAGGGAATAGTTTTAGCTTTTTTGGGGTCGGTGGTATATCCATAGTCTTTACAAAGGACATCAAACTCAAACAGGAAACCATCAGGATCCTCTGTGATCATCCCATGGAAAGTTGGGATGCTTTGAAGAGGAATAGCCTTCATGGGGGCATTGGCCACCTGGACGACTATGGGATACTCTAATGTCGAGGTTTGACCTTGAGTTGGTGTTGTGGTAAAACACAACCCCCCGATTTTTTACTTGTTTACTTCAAATAATTGGGACCCTTTCTATAAAAATTTGGCTAAACGCCTTTTAGGATTTTTATTAAGTTAATTATCCTACAATTGTCTTAATTTTTCATTTTCTTTTTTTAGATTTTCGTTTTGATTGCTTTGTTGAAATCGATTTTTGGCAAGCTTCCCATTGATACTTATTTCGCCTCATTTGGTCAACTAGTTTGTAAATGGCACTCCTTTGAAGTCTAATCATTTATGTCGCCTGGGTTAAAAATGCGTAAAATGTACAATATTCTATTTTTGTAATTAAATTAGTTCAATAATGCATTTATTTTAAATATTAACCCCTAGTTAGTTATTACTAACATTTTTCATTTTTCACTTATGATCCTATTACATAACCTAGCCAAATTATGAAGCATCGGGATTTCAGTAATTTATTTCAATTTTCTATTTTCAAATAAATTACCAATCTCGAAAACTCAAAATATCAAAGCGACTATAGTTTATTTTTATTTTTACCAAGAGTGGTTGTAGTTTAGATAGGCAAATTATGCGCTAAATAATCTCATTTAGCTTTACTCCCATAACTTAACTAAACCTTATTAAATTTAAACCAAAAAAATATATATATATATATATATATATATATATATATATATTTGTGTAGATATATTAAAAATTTATTATACGATTAGAAGATCACATCAAAAGTTCTCAAATGAAACATTTTTAAAAAACCCCGATAACTCCATTCTCCCGATCTTCCGATTGCGAAAAGTCAAAAGACATGAAACCAAAGTCTCATTGTGAAACCTTGTAATTCGATTTTTTTTAAGTTTCAAATTCATTCATATGTATGAATGAAATTTTAATTATTAATTAGATTAATATTAATTATTTAATAAAATTTATAAATAGTTAATTTGTTTTATAATTAGATTAATATTAATTATTTAATTAGTTTATAAATAGTTAATTTATTTTATAGATAGATTAAAATTAATTGTTACATAATTAAAATTTAATTTAGGATTATAATTTAATTAAAAATTCTATTTTTTTTTTTTAGCCCAGCAACAGAATTTCCAGAATTATGCCAGATTTGACTCATCAACTTTGGAGGCTCATAGATTGAGTTTTACTTGGCTAAATGAAGTCCAGGATGGCTCATTGGAAAGATAAAATCAAGAAGAACATTTCCAAGGAGGTTTCACTAATAGATTTAGTCATTTATTGGATCTAAAATCAGGCAGAAGATCAAGCTCCGAATTTTTAACAAAATCAATTTTCTGAGTTTTATTTTCTTTATTTTAATTTGCCCAAGCCTCTTCTAAGTGCAGATTCATTCATCATTAATTTCCTTGGCCAATTAAAATCACCATATGCATCAATAAAAAGCTCTGATTTCCTTTTCAATTAATTAATTACATTTGATTGGATTTGTTTTAATGCCAGAAATGGCATCTTGATTTTATTGTTGCATCTTAGTTTATTTTGATTTCTTTTTGCAGGAAAATAGTAGAAGAGATATGGAGAAAATATCTCAATCAATGAGAATGATCCAACAATTAAAGATTGGAATTTTGAGCAAATAAAATTGGATTGGGCAGATTTATTCTTCAACAAGCTTTCCTCTCAAAAATACCTTTGGAAATATTATAAATGGTAGATTGTAGAATGCAAGAGGGGACTACTCTTCTCTGCAATTTTGGACTTCTAAAAGCACTTCTGCAATAGGAATTTAGAGTTGTAGGAGGGAGGAGAGAAAATCTTAGATCTGAGGATTATTGAGGATTTTTCCTTTGTATCTTGAATTATGTATGATGGGCAGATTTTGCACTATTGAAGCTCTAGTTTTGAAAGCAGAAGTTCAAGCAATGTAAAGGACTGTTGGAGACCAGGGTCAAAGAAATAAATTCAATAAATTGATAATTTTAATACTATGGTTTCAAATACTAGTTTCATTTTTATGATAACAAGAATGTGTCATTTTATTCATGTTTGTGCACTTGTGTTGATATGGGTAATTTGTCTCAATGTTTTTATTATGTATCTCTGATTTTTGAGTAACTATTTACTCAGAAATCTATCTTATAAAACTGATTTATTAAATAATGATGTGTTGTGAACTATTCCGGATATTATTGTTTAATTATTGGATTTACTGATTTGACAATCAATATCAAGTTTGTGAACTACTCCCTGAATGTTGTTGGTTTGTTATTTTAGTTAATAGGTCTCAATAGGATGTGTTTCGGTATCCACAAATGTCAGTTAATCGAACTACTTCGTTAGCTTGATATTAACTAAAAGCCAGACATATCTAAATCCTTATCATTTACTTATCTTGCTCTTAGATGGGTTAGATCTATATCTACCTAATTGAGATAGGATTAGGATTAGTTTCTTTTGCTTGCATTATAGAATAATTTTGCATTTAGATTAAGTTCTACATTCTTTTAAGGCCTCTTCTAAAAGAGGCAAAATTTTAGTTGTGGCTTGGCTAAAACCAAATCAGCTTGAGGGTAATTCTCTTGCCCCATCAGTAAGAAGAAATGATCTGATATCCCTGTCTATTAGTAGTTAAAGATATATCATAAACCCATAGTGATAGGGAAAAGGTAACTGAACCTAGTTAAACCAGTCAGAGCTACTACTCCAAACGAAAAAGGAGCTGCTTTAAGGTTCGGATCAGGTGGTTATCCCTCAATGTTGAGGTAGACATTTTTGGCCCTCAACAGGTGGTTGATCTGCCATTTGGTCAAAGATGTGCCAATAATCTTCGGGGACTTCAAGGGGTGCTTCTTAAGTAAGTGGAGAGTTAGCAACCTAAGCTGGCTTTGTAGCACTACCTAGGTCTGGGATCTCAGGAGATCCTTGTTCAGACACTTGTGGTTCTGCCTTAGCAGTTCCACTAGTTTCTCCTTTTCCTTCTCTTAAGTTACAAGATTTTCCCTCTTGTAGAGAATCAGAATGTAAAATTATTGTAGCTTTAAGACTCTATTCTGATCCTCCTACTTGGCTTTGAATCTCAGCGTAAGCTATAGATGGTGAGCCTACTGCTTGAGGGATAACAATAGAATTTTTTCTAGGTATAGCCTGGAATCCGATTGACGCTTGAGACTCTGCTCTTCGTACAATTTTGTTTATAAAGGTCGTTCTCCCAAGGTTCACTGATCATTTGGGTTTTGTGGGTTTTGGTGGAGGGTTTTGCTCTTTCTCTATTTTTCTATTCCCAGTCATTCATAATAACAAATTCCCATTTAACCTCTAAAATTTTGTTGAAAAGCGGGCTGGTAAGCAAGCACTTTACTTGCTAGGTACGCAGGTTCTTACCTTCTATTTTTAAAACCCAATTCTTTTACATCAAAAATAAAAACAATCACTTAAAACACTCTCCCCATCAACAACGTAAAAATGTCGGCTCACTAAGATGTCTTTTTACAGGCAATCTCAATCCCTACATTAGTTGTCAACCCGAGGTAAGTCTTTTTATCTCAAGAGTGTTAGCATAGTATATGCAGTGAATCTAGAGGTTATCTAATGATGAATCATTGCAATCACTAATGATTAATTCTTCAATTCAATCCACACAATTCTAGAAAGAACTAACTATGGAATAAATACTCTTAACACACTCTGCAATTCTATGCAACTTGTTTCGAAATCAATTGAGACTGAATGAAATTAAGAATCACACTTGAGATTGTTCAAATAGACTTAAGTCTGACTCACTCAATCAAAGAAAGAAACTATAACTATTGAGCAACATTTTTAATCTATGCAATCCAAATTAAACAACAATCTCATTTGAACAAAAAACAGTAATTGAACGACAAATGGTAATTGAACAGAAAACAGTAATTGAATGGAAAATGGTAATTGAATAGCAAGCACACATACAACAATAAAGGATTTCTAAATAGCAAATGATCTATATTGCAACATGTGGAAATTAATTAGAATTATCTCTAGGATCTATGGTAACATCACTTGAAATGAACAACAATCTACTATTAACACTAATTCACTTGTTCCAATCAAAGCATTGCTTAATTATGTCACACGGCTTCACTCTGAATCTAATTGAACAACAGTATGAATCAATATCACAAATATTTACAATAAAAGGAATAACCAATGATTGAACATTAATAAAATAACAAAGACTAAATAGAAATATTATAACACAAGGAAGCAATAGAACTTCTCGTGACCGGGCCCAAAGTCGCCAGAAGCCTCCGCTTAATAAGAACTTAGAATATAAATATGTATCAAATGCAACCTTCTTTCATTAATGCAAGTAACAACTTACAGAGTCACTGAGATAACGGTGTTATATGTTTCAAAAAGAATAATACAGATTATCAAAGTCTAACTCTCTCCATTTGCCTTTCTGCCCTATATATAACATAAAAGAGTAACTAGATAAAACTGAATCCTCAATATCAAGGGATCCTGAGGATTTTGCAATACATAATCTGATCATGTGATAAAATAGTATTGTTCAAGCTGATCTCCTGTTGCCTTATCTTCCAAAGACGCTGTATTTTCCTTTTTATGACCTCGTGCTGCTCTGTCAACTAAACAGATTTTGCCTAGTCCGCATCTTCTGCACACAAAGATAGCAAAAAATCAGTTTCTTGTGCTAGATTTGCCTATTTTGTCACCAAATGCTTTCATCCAACTTTAGCCAATATTTTCCTTATTTTAATCTAAAAACAGAGATAATCGTATAAGGATGAATGTTAAATAAAGCAATTTACGAAGAGAAATCATACATTTTTCCTGACCCAACAGGTACCAAGCCAATCAAAGATCCAAAAGCATGGGATAATAGCTATCAGTATAGGAAATAGTTCATCAAGGAAGGGACACAGCGGTGCTAAGAAAGATACACCTAATGATAATACATTAGCAAACTCCTCTAGAGAAGAAGAAAACAATTATAAAAGGTTTTATAGTGATGAAACTAAATAAGATTCTTAGACAAGGAAGAAAAAGAGGCATTCAAAGAGTTCCATGCTAGAGGAATTCAAGAAGGAAAAGCCACCTACCTTTAACAGAGAGATGAAGAAGGGTGATGAAACAAAGGCTTGGTTGTTATGATTGAAAATGGATTTTCATGTGCACAATTTATTTGGAAATATGAAAGCTAGAGTGACATCCATAAGATTGCAATCAAGACCAAATATGGGCATTGTAAGGTTGTAGTGGTATTATTTGGGCTTACAAATGCACCAAATACATTCATGTTCTTAATAAACAATATTCTCAGAAAATATATGGACAAGTTTGTGTTGGTAATTCTTGATGACATCCTAGTGTAGTCAAAGACCAAATAGGAGTATGAAGAGCACCTCAAGATTATATTACAAGTGAAAAGAGAGCATCGATTGTATGCAAAATTTAGTAAATGTTAACTCTTTCAAAGGAAAATGCACTATTTGGGTCATGTCATTTTGATGGAATTATTTGTATTAGAACCAAATAAGATCAAGGAAATCATGGATTGGGTTACACCTTAGAATGTGAAAAAAATGGAAGTTTTATGAGATTGGTAGAATATTACAAAAGGATTATCTAGGGATTTTCCAAG
The DNA here is from genome assembly GCA_031772625.1 of Pinus tabuliformis. Classification (NCBI taxonomy): domain Eukaryota; kingdom Viridiplantae; phylum Streptophyta; class Pinopsida; order Pinales; family Pinaceae; genus Pinus; species Pinus tabuliformis. Next base: position 464,655,822 of record CM062804.1, on the reverse strand, counting down.
ATTGGTCATCTAATCACTTCTCTAGAAAGAAAGGGAATGAAATTTGTGTTTTTAGTTGAATGCGAAGCTGGTCTCCAATAGTTGAACATTTTTTGACTAATGCCCCTATATTGAAGATTGCAAATCCAAAAAATGATTTTTTATTTGTACAGATGTTTGCAAGGAAGGACATGGTGGAGTCCTTATGCAAGAATGTCATGTAATCATCTATGAGTCTAGAATGACCATGAAAAATGTTATGTAACTCATGATTTATAGATTCTGGTCATTGTGCATTCTTTAAAGATGTGGATGCTCTATATTTCTTAAGAAATTTTTTTGTTAATGACAAATTACAGAGGGATAAATTACTCATTTGATAAAACCCATTTGAATGCCAAAAACAGTATGTGGATGGCACTTATCAATGAATTTGAATTTCAAATGAAACACATCAAAGGAAAATAGAACCATGTGGTAGATAGATTTACTCAAAACATGCAAACCATTCATAGGGAAAGAGTTAACATATGTATATAAATTATCAAATACATGAATATATATGCCTTATGGAATGATGAATATTTAAAAAATATAAAGGGATGGTTAAGGAAGAGTCCAAAAGACTCAAATGTAAAGCATACTAGCTAATATAGAACAACTTACTTCTATACAAAGGTCGAATATATGTAACAACTTTATCAGATTTAAGGAAGCTCATAATGCATGAGTTGTATAAGTTACCTTGCTCAAGCCACTAATGCTTCCAAAAGATGATGATAACCACCAAGAAATTTTGTTTTTGGCCTGGAATGAATAATGATATTTTTGAATACCTTCCAAGACATTTGGAATGCTATAAAGTTATAGTGGAGCATAAGTAAGTCGTGGGATTACTATAGCTAATACTAATTCTAGAATGGAAGTGGAAGCCATCTCTATGGAATTCATCTGCCAAGGATAGTGAAGAAAAATGATGCAAACATGGTAGATGGTGTTCCTTTAAGGGGTATGGGATTTACTCCCCAATTTGAACCCCCATTTTTAATTGCATGTTAATCGCTATATAATCCCCATGTTATCTCTAAAACCCTTATATATATATATATATATATATATATATATAGAGAGAGAGAGAGAGAGAGAGAGAGAGAGAAAGAGAAAATAAGGGGACCTAGTCTTAGGAACATCAAATCTTATCTTGTACATTATATTAATTGTAAAAGGAGGTTTCTCCCTCAAAAGGGATTGTAACTATTGGTTTCTTATCATTTTTAAGGTGCAAGGTCATGAAATTTGGCATCAAATCTCATGATCCAAGAGTTTTGCTGCTTCACATAGGTCATCATGGAATTTTTGCTATGACTTTTTCTTATAGAAGGTTTAAAATGGTGAAACTTGGATTATGTTGAGGGGAAATCGCAGGGAACATCTTATTCAAATTTCAGATCTTTTTTTGCTATATTTTCAGATATATTCTCTAAGTAGGTTAGGGTTCTTTAATTCTCCTGAAATAGATTTCAAATAGGTCGGTTCGAATTTTTGCTATAATTTTTTTATGGGAGGTTTAAGATAGTGAAACTTAGATCATATTGAGGAGAAACTTTGGGGAATGATTGGTTCAAATTTAAAATATTTGTTTGTTATAATATTGGAGATAATCTCTAAGGAAAGTAGGGTTCATTAATTCTCCTAAAATCAATTTCAAACTAGTCAGTTTGGAATTTTCACTATAAACATTTTCTATGAAGTTTCAGATAGTGAAACTTGGATCATAATGCATATAAATCTCAAGGAAAATCTCTTTCAAAATTCAAAGTTTGGTTCTCTTTAATTTTAAAGATATACTCTGTGGAAGTTAGGGTTTGTAAAGGATCTTGAAATCAATTTCAAATAGGTCAACTTGATATTTTTTCTATAAATTATTTTTTGGGACTTTTTAGATTGTGAAATCTTCAAGTATCTCTAGAAACATATAGAAGTACCATAGTTACAAATTCAAAATTATATTTGAATAATTGGATATGTGGCATGGTATACAAGTTTTCTTGTGGGAAGAGGGCCAGAAATAAGAAAGTTTTGGGAAAGTTACCATAACTTTCACTTGGCATTTCAAATTCTAGTCAAACATGTGGAATTGCAGAGAAGACATATTAGAGTATTACAACCAAAATTACATATTTATAATAGCTCAAATATTTTTTATATATTAATAAAAAATTCAACCATTCAGATACTCTCTAAAATAACGTTTTAAAGATACATAACTCCTAGATTTTGATTAGAATAAACTTTTTTTTGGTGACTAGAAATTGTGATAAAGAGAAGAACTATTATTATTTTTTCACATGGATCCAAAGAAAATTTGTTGAAGGCTCATCTAGGAATTATGATGAAAGTGAAGACTTAGAATTTAGGTTCTCCCAATTAGAGTTGAAATTCAATGAAATAGATGGTTGTATGTTGAAAAGGGTGGATTTATTAAGTTCTCAAGAAAACCTTAAAAAAGAACTGATGGATGAAATGGAATGAATATGAATGAAAATAATGAATAAAAGCAAAATGCCAAGGAAGATATACAAAAATCCATCAGATAAAGAGATAAGAATTACAAACTATTATATTAAAAGATATCCTTAAAAGGGACGTGGACATCCAAAGAAATCATGAACATAAGGAGAAGCACGGTGTTGATACTCAATCTCATATGAGGAATATGTTATCACAATAAGATAGAAAAAACATTGAATCATAGAACCATAATCATGAATTTTAAATCCAATATCCACTTCATCAAGGTCTTAATTCAGCACCTAGGAACTACTACATATAGAATATGAATATGAGGAAGTTTGATGGTAATAATACTATACATGGATATATCAAATGGAGTAATGATTTTATCTACACCAAGTGGCATCCTTACAAAAGGTAAATATTTCATCCATGTTTTTATAACAAGACCAACATGTATGGTATGAATGGAATTGAGAAAAACAAAATGATTTTGTTATATCTTGTCAATTTTTACAGAGGAATTGATAACGTATTATGGGGATATTAAGAGAAATATAGTCTTTAGTCAATTGGTAAAGCTTCAACAAAAATGTCCAGTTACAAAGCACATTCAAAAATTTCAAAAATTGAGTCTAATAGAAAAAAAAATATTTCAAAGGATAATTTTTTAGACCTATTTTTGGGAAATTTAAAGGAAAGCATCCAACATGAAGTGATTTTCTTTAATTCTAAATCGCTAGAGAATTCCTTTGGTATAGAAAGGAAAGTTGAAAGTAAAATTATGGCCACTGGAAAATTGGTCACTAATAAATATATAGAAAATCATGCTCCCTGTCCCAAACCAACAAGGTTGACTCCTCAAAAAATGGATGAAAGAATAACAGAGGAAATATGTTTCGACTATGATAGACAATATAGTAAGGGGCATAAATGCGGTGGGAAGAAACTATTTTGCATAGACTATTAAGATGAATAAGATCAAGAAATTGAATCTACACAATATCTAGAGCTAGAAGAGACTAATCCAATAATCCCTTGTCATGCATTGGCCACAATCAGTACTCCACATACCCTAAATATAGAATGATATATTAGAAAGAAAAAGTTAAAAATATTGATTGATTCAGGTAGTACACATAGCTTCATCAATTACAAATTGGAAAAACTTATTAATTTATCTGTATATCCAACACCAAAATTTCAATTTATGATTGTAGATGGAGGTACCATAAATTTTTCAGGGAAGTTCCATATTATTAAGCCGAGGGAGTATTCGTTGAATAGCCAAATTATTGGAGGGAGCCCATCTATGGACGGCGGGGTTTGAGAGGAGCTAGGGTTCAACAAAGGAAGCGACAGAGGTAAACAGGTAACCATGAAAGCGTAGGGAGGAGGGAGCTCCACTCCCTCCTATAGTAAGGTGGTTTCAAGCTGAGGTAGAGCATGGAATAAGAGCAAGCCTCCACACTCCTTGGAGAACAAGACAAAAATTCCTAAAACCTAGAAGGAGGAAGGCTGCAAAACCCATGTAAAGTATGGGACCCATGAGGAAGACTGACAAGAGGAGAAAGCAGAAGACAGAGGTTAGAGAGTAGAGAATAGAACTATGATGGGGCCCTGTAAACCAAAGTCCAGCAATAAACCGCGGGTAATACTGAATGACCTAGCACTGCAAGAGCACAGGGATCACATGACAAACTATGCTATAATATGCAAGTTTATGGGAATCTGGCTGGCAAAGAAAGCACTATACACTTGGATAAAATACAACTGGAAACCAAAAGGGGAGTTAAATATACATCTAGGATCCAAAGGTTTTTTTACTGTGGTGTTTACGAACTTGGAGGACAGAGATAGGATTTTTGAAGGAGGACCATACTTCTATGCGGCTGCTGGTCTCTATATGCGTCCGTGGATGATGAACTTTGTGCCGGAGTGAGAAACCTTCACATCAGTTCCGGTATGGATTAGACTCTACTCCTTACCTTTTGATTATTGGATGCCAGAATCTTTAAAAGCTATAGGCAAAAAATTAGGTCATTTTTTAAAGATTTCAGAGGCAACGCTACGAGGAAAGTATACCTCCTATGCATGCATATGTGTTGAGATGGACTTATCAAGAGCTCTTCTGGATGAGGTCATTCTAGAAGTCTATGATGATGAATGGGTTCAGACAATTGACTATAAGCACATTCCTTTCCAATGTCGCAAATGTCACGAGCATGGCCACCTATTCAAAGATTGCCTACTTAATAAGAAGGTGGAATACCAAAACACCAACAAAGGGAAAGACCCAACAAGTTTTATTAAAGTGGGAGGAAAAGGGAAAGGAGGGAGAAGAAAGATGCAAAAGAACGCTAATGACGACAGAACAAGAAGTCGCAATAGTCTTCAGATCTTAGAAGAAAGAGAAGAAGATGAAGGAACTCCAAAGAAAACAGAAAATAAGGAAGCAAGGGGGAAAGGAAAAGAGGCAAGCATGGATTTCACACAAGAACAGAATGAACACACAACAGACCCATTGAGTAACATGGAAGTAGAAAAAGACCACTATATGACTCAAAGTGAAAGTGGCACAGAGAACCAATATTTACAGGAGATCCTGGACATGGAGAACCTCTAGCTAGAAAAGTTTCTAGAGCAAGGAGGCAACCAGGGAATAAACTCCATACCACAAGAGGAAGTTGACAAAATACAACAGATATTCCTTAACAAGTCACACCAAAAAGCTTTTGGAGCCAAACGAGGACACGAAAACCAGTATAACAAAGGGGTTAATAATAGGAAAATTGGCTAAAAACCTAGGAAGGAGAAGAGGAAGAAAGAGACAGAAAGAATTGTTTCTTGAATGTGGAAAACTCATGATTGACTCAGTTAGGATGAAAGACCTATCCAGTTACTCCTTCACTATCCCCGCCCCAATGAAGATCACAACCTAGAACATTAGAGGACTAGGGAGTAGGAGAAAATAGAGAACTCTAAGCAATAGAATCAAAGAGGAAAAACCAGACATAGTGTTCATTCAGGAAACAAAATGCTTAGTTGATAAGGTTAGAGAAAAACATAGCAAATGCTTAAATAGGTATGAATATCTTGAGGTCTGTTATAGAGATATTTGGGCACTGCAACCCCAATCATATATGTCAATAAACCAAGGGCTCTTTAACCCCTAAAATTATTGTTTCATAACCTAAAGGATCATGGTCAACTGATTACATCATTTCCCATAAGTTCCACCTGAAAACCACTCAGAATTGGCAAAAAATGGACCATACTAACTGCTCCATGGTCAAGGTGTGATGCATACTGGCTGCTACACTAGCCAGGTGCAATGCATACTGAAAGAGCCTTCTGTGGGGTGCGATGAGTGAGAATAGACAAATGGCAGAGAGTGTTTGCTAAGTGGATGCCCAAGAAATCTTCTAGAAACTTCTCATATGACACTTGCCTCTCTAAATTCGCCCAGGGATGAGTAAGAGATGAAAGAAATCTCCAAGTGGAACCAAGAACTATCAGTGGAATGACACTAATCAGAAACCCAGAGCTGACTCACACCTTTGCAAGGCATCTATATATGGATCCCTCATCTGAGAGATCTGGAGGCTGGAATTTTGTAATTTGTAAGGAAGTGTTGTTGGTTTCTCTTTGAGAAGAGACATTGTATTGTTGGGTGATGTTGCATTTCATGAGGTGAAGAGGGCTTTGATTCTGGGAGGATGATGCTGGATCAGACAACTGGGTTGTAATCCCCTCTTCTACTATTAATAAATTTATTTCAGTTTTCCTCCATATAATCATGTATTTGTGAATCTTGTTATTTGTGAATGCAATTGTATGGTCAATGTATTTCTTATTCTGTATTGTTTATGGTATTATAGATCGAGATGCTTTGATGGTGTTTTGTTGCTTTGCCTCTACAGGTATTCTCTAAAGTAGGACAAGTAGGAGAGGAGTGGCAAGCTCTATCAAGGGAGAGAGGAAACAAGCAAGGAGCCAAGTGGAAGATCCAAGTTGGTCCCCTTTGCTTCTCTCTTATCTATCATACATAAAGGAAATCACAATTTGCTTTGTCTAAGATAGCTACTCGTCTTAGTGGGACTAGCAGATCGAAAAGACACTAGTTTTCCCGGAAACAAAATGGTGACTCCGCTGGGGAGTGAATAGTTTGTTTGTTTGTTATTGTTGTTTGCTTTATAAACTACAGATGGAGCCTAAAGTTAGCCAGATAACCTTCGAACTGCTTTTGCTATGAAACTTCAAAGTAGATGAATGCTGCTTCAGTCAATCTCCGGGTTGGTTTATGAACTGAACATCTGACTTACAAGCATCCTAAACGCCCTTGTGGTAGCTCAATAACCTCTTAAGATCGTACCCCTGTACTTTGTTTTTACTGTCTATCATAGCTCAGCCTAAATCACTGAACCTGCAAATTTTGAGAAAAAACCAAACTCAGTTTCATTCCCTAGCCCATCGCACTGTCTGTAACTGGCAGCCTGTATGCATTGCACCTCCTGTGTGTTGCAAGTGAGATGCATCCTTGTTTCCCTTAAGGACAGGTGCAATGACTGAATGATACTGTTTCTCTCTTTGGAAGTTGGTTTTTTCCTCTTTGTTTTCAGCTCTATTCAGTAGTTTTGCTGCTCATGATCAGTATCTCATTGCTGAAGCCTCTTTCCTTTGCATTATTTAGCCTCCATTGATAGGGATTTGTAAATGTTTTTATGTATTTGTCTATCATTTGCTGTCCTTCTTTGTCAAAAGTAGCTTAATCGAACTGTCGTTTTTTTATGCAAAAGTGTCGTAATTGTCATTTTGAGTCAAAAGAAGAGTGTCGTAAAGTCTTCCTCCTCTAGATAGTTGATTGTACTTTTGTCATTGTATTTGATTTGAATTGTCAATATTTCAAGTGTCAAAAGAAGTTTTCCATTCGAAATCGAAAGTACGTTTTAGTCTTCCTTTCATTTTGAAAATAAAATGTCGAAGTGTCACTTTGAAGAAAATAGTTCAGATCTTTACTTAGTTTTCCTTTTTGGCATTCTCACATTAAGGAAACGAAAAACAAATACATGCATTTGCATTTGCATTTAGGCTGCATGCGGAAAATTATTTAGGAAAAGTGCATTTAGTGTGTGCTCTCTGCTCTCTGTTGAAAGAATCGTTATCTTATTTCCTTAGTAGCTAAGATTTTCATTGCTAAAAGAAAACAAACGATTGTTTATCATTTTAGATTGCATATTTAGGAATTTTACACCTACATCACGTGGTGAACCTTGAAAGGCAAACTTCTAAACAATATCAACTCTAAAATAAATCTCAATGAATATAAAAATGCTTTGGAACCTAATGCAACACATCTAGAAGTCTAGGATAGAGACATGTTTCGGCATCGTAAAACCTGGTAACTATCGTTTTCATCGAAGGTTGGGTTATTCCTCCTCTTTGATACGACAAGTGCTCGTACAAACTTGTGCTCCCTATACCCTCGAGTATATATTGAGAGACCACAATAGGCTGATATCCTTTATCCATAGGAAGCCGTGTCTGCCGCCCTATCGATCGCAATGCATTAAACATAGCATTCGGGAAGATTGACTGCCGTATGTAAAGTCCTTGGTAATTTCTCTTTAATTTACCACCAAGGTGTATATTGCAGTTTTGCGATTGGTTTGGTAATCCCTCTGTCTAGATTTCCAGAGTAGTCACTTTCGTTCCTTTTTGACTCCCTAAAAGGAAAGGTCCATCTGATCACTTGTCACTTCAGGCTCATTAAAAATCGAAGGCGACTAGAGTCTTTTTTAGCTTTTTTTCGACTCTTAAAAATTGAAAAAGCAAAGTTGTGTCAAAGTTTCATTAAACTTTATTTAATACGGAATAACATCCCTGTTCCTTCGTTGATCTTAGGTTGAGATAATGGAGTCCACTAATCAAGGGATCCCTCTTGGAGGGAATCCTAGTCCTCTCTCTTCTTGGGGAGATATTGGTGCTCCATATATGGCTACATTGTCCATTTCGAGAATCACAATTGGCCTACCAGTATGGTTATTCTCGACCTCGGTCATTCAAAACACCGTAATTCCTCAGCATTCAAATCAGCAACCAGTTGACACTAAAGTTGACCCTTTGCCCTCTACTTAGTTTGTTTCTCCCTCCCCTTCTTCCTCTTCGCTTGGTGAAAATAGCAATGCTAGTAACCAGGTGACTGAGAAGAAGAAGAAAGGAAAGGAGAAAAAAATAAGTCAGTTAAGCAAGGGGGGCCCCATACAGTATCTGGTGAAAATCCACACACCAAACTTTCTAAGCCCAGATCTCCATGCATAATTTGAAAAGGAAACCATTTTCATTGAGATTGTCCTTGCATTCCGCAGATCTTGAGAGAATGGTATCCCCGTTCACACCGTCTGGTGTCATCAACCTCTGTCGATCAGGTTGACAACACACCATCAACTAGTGAAAATGAAGTCAATGGACAAAAAGGAAAGTTCAGATTTCCATGTAGGTTGTGTGAAGGCGATCATGCTCTTCACCGTTGTCCTTTTCTAGATGAAGCCAAAAGTGTCTTGGATAATTGTCCTGCTTCACCGTAGCGACTTCTGCCTGGATACAAGAAACTCTTACCAAGTCCATCGCTAGTTGAAAATATGACTGACATAACTCAATCATCAGTCGAAATTCCTATCGTTGAAAGTAAACCTTCTGAGTCCATACCAGACCAAAGTCAATAGGTCGAGATGACAGTCAACCCAGTCTTGCCTTCAGAAGGTCCACCTTCAGATGATACAATTTCCAAAGAGAATGAGAATGAACTGTTCAAATTATTTTTGTTAATACAGAATCTGATGAACTTGGGGGAAATCCACCGGTTCCTTTACAACATGAGAAAAGCTCCCCAGTTCAGGAGGTTCATCCAGCCATTTATTCAGTACCTCCTCTGAGCAGTCTAGTCATTTCCTTCGATTGGAATCAACTAGCAAGACCCCGCCTTCCATCTAATGTACCATTCCGGATCATAGTACAAGTTTACAAAATGATCGTGTCTGGCACTATCATAGATGAAGGGGCTTCAGTGAGTATCCTTTCCTCAACTGCTTGGAAAGCACTTGGTTCACCATCGCTTATGCCTGTCACTCAAAATTTGTCAGGCTTTAACAAAGGAACCAGTCGACCGTTAGGGATCCTTCCGAAGTTTCCAATAACTTTGAAAAGGAAAACCATTCACTTGAACGTGATGGTAGTCAAAGGGCCACTAGATTAAAATCTACTCCTTGGGCATGACTATGTTTATAGCATGGAAGCTATTGTTTCCACACTCTTTTGAGTGATGTGTTCCCCGCATGAAGGCAGAATGGTACAGCTTCTCTTTTTTGGCTCGTTAAAGCGATCGAAAAGTCATCCCTTTCATATTATTTTATACTTTTTCGAACTTAAGGGATTATGCTATGAAAAAGGACTGCTGGAGTTTCCTTTTCGTCCATTTTCAAACTCTCTAAAGATGAAAATGATCGAGTTATCCTTGTCATTAAACTCATTAAAACAATAGCGACAAACTTGTCCATCCAGACAAGAGCAAGTTTCACTATCGCTAGGCTCGCCAAAACATAGCGACAGGTTTGCCCGAAGGGAAAATTATAGAACAAGCATATGTTATCCTCAATCTTGACAAAAATAAAGAGGTACTGGGGAAAAAGGGAAGAAAACTTGAAGAAATTCATTGGTAGCAGGTGTGGAGTACTAAAGAAGGTATGTTTTGGTGATTATTTCAGCATCTTTTCATTAAAACTTACAAACCTTTTGCATCATGAACTAGGTAGATGTAAGGAATTGTAATAAAATCTGTAAGATTAATGTGCAAAACGAAAACACTAACAATTGTCATTTTCTTATGCAGGAAGAAGGAAAAACGAAAGACTTCCATTCCAAAGGAAAGGACAAGGCTAGGTTAACCATTGTCCCTTTGACAGGGAACCACATGCAAACAAGGCAAACCAAATCAAAGTGTATCAGCCCTGGAAAGGAAATGGAGATATCGGCTTGGCACAAGAAAGTAAAGAGATAACTGAGAGCCAATGGTTTGGTGAATCCCTCAGGATCCTTTGATCCTGAGGGATCGTTGCTTTAACTATTTTTGCACCTAGGCATCTCTGCCTTCACCATTATAAAAAGAGGCAGCACTGTTAGCCCGGGGGATAGTCTATTATGTGTTTATGTAATTTCTCTTAAAGTTGAGACTTTGATCATCGACTCTCGTTGATAAGTGATCCACTGTAATTCTGTCTTATGCATAATACAAACTTGGTTTCTATTTCATCTCTGATCTTGAAATAACTTCAAGCAGTGGACCCCTGGAGGCTAAGGGCCTGGCCCTGGAGGAACACTTGCTCCTATACTAGTACTTTTGGTTTATGCATGGTGTGCTCATCAGTTTTATTTGGTAATCTGATATGTTCTGTTATTTTACATCAGAGCCCTGTTACATCTGATCTGTTAAGTGATATCATTTTCTGAGACAGAGACATTATAACTCTGCAACACATTGTTGTTTCCTTAAGTACTGATATAATTGGCTTTTACAGGATACCGTTGTTGTTCAATTATAGAATGTCTGTGTTGTAACACTTGACTGTTGGTATTACTAAATTCATCTTAGAGATTATATTTCCTTGCGATTGTTGAATCTATGGACGTTGCTGTTCCATTCTGAAATACAGTCGTATTATTTATAACTAAGACTGACGATTGGATTACCAAGATCAGATTACTATTGAAGTGTTCCGTGTGTTAAGTTACTGTTTGACTTTCTAGCATTGTCCCATACTCCGTCATTAGTCAATGTTGTTCTATTTCTGTGTGTTATTTGATTCAACCTTAAAGGCAGAGGATTGTCGTTTGATTTCTGTAGGACACGATTGTTGCATTTGATATTGTAGACTAAGGTGTTGCTACTTATTAAACTTAATTGTTGTTACAGTTTCCTAGTTGTTATTCCATTTCTTATCTGTTGTTCCATTTCCTATTGTTCGCATTATTATTGCTTCGGTCTGTAGAACGATCTGACACTATAGTGGGCATTGAAATTTACTGTCTGGCTCCCAGATTGACGATCTGTTCCCTGATTTCCTTTGGTCCCATCAGTTTAAAAAGGGATGAGTTACTGCTACTGAACCCTTGACTGATAAATTGCTTAGTTTTCTAAATGTATGGTTTAGTCTTTAAAAGTAGTTTGTTGTAAACAAGCATTCGTTTACTCTTGTATTTTTTAGCACTATACTACTAGCATTACTCTGGAAAATGATAGCCTCAAACTGAGACACTCTTTGACATAAAAAAACGTTCCTAGATTAACAAATTAATGTGAGGTAATTAGAGGTAAAAGAGACCCTTTTACAGCTCGACATTTTGGTGCCGTTGCTGGGGAAAGAGTGTAGCCATTTGTTTCTTTTGAGAGTAGTGTAAGAACCTGCTAGGGAAGAATTGGGTTTTAAAAACGGAAGGTAAGAACCTATGTGTGGAGCATGTAACAACCCTGCTCCCCTGCACGCTTTTCTATAGATTTGCTGCTGTTTTGTGTGGGTAGAGCCTAGCAGTTGATTTGTGTGCTTGACTAAGCAGAAAAAGCCAGAAAATAATTCTAAACCTCTACCCAAGCCAGAAAAAGCTAAGGGGCCGGTGACCCTTGGCCGATCAACCTTCATAGACGAAATCTTCAAGAAAGCAGAATCTCAGCCTTCAGTAGGACCCATAAAAGTTATTTCCAGATAGCCTACTAGTTCCCTTCAGGCCATAGGATCACCATCTGTAGCCTTTGCTGAGGTGCATAGTCAAACCGAAGAGCAGGATTTTCAAGAAATTGAAAATTCTACCCCAGAACTATTGCAAGAGGGGAATTTCAGCAATCTTTGTGAAGGAAGAGGAGAGACAGGGGAAACTGAGGAACCATGGTCTCCTCTTGGGACAACTCAGCCATTGAACAACGTAGATAAGGGAAGTTCTGCAAAAATCATTTTTGAAGAAACTCAATCTTCTCAGACATTAGGCACTCTCATTATCCCAGATAAAGGAAGCATTATTAAAACCATTCTTGTTAAAGCCATTTTGTTATGAAACCAGCTCATAAAAAGATAGAAAAGAGAGATCCACGCCTTAGAATTTAGCCTCTTCGAGGGGGAAACCCCCTTTACATTACATAAATGAACAATTATTGGATGATACAAATGACAAAACCTCCTTTCTATATATAGGAGTCTAAGGAGTCACAATATAATCCAGCCGACCTAACAATAATAATATCAAGCCACAAAAATAACAATAGAGGGATTCTATGGGGAACATAAATAACAACAAGGGGGTAATAGGGGCACAACAATATAAATAAGGGGTATAACTACAATAGTAATGGGGTAATCACTAGTATTATAGGGACCCAACATGCCCCTCTCCTTCAAAAAAGTGTTGTCCTCAATGCTTGAGTAGTTCTGGATACTTCTGCATAAAATTCTCATCCTCCCATGTGGAATCTTCAGCGGATAAGTTCTTCCACTTGATAAGATACTCTGAAATTGATCGATTTCGTAGCTGTCGAGTTCTTGTTTCTGTGACTGCTTCCGGTTCCAATATAATTTTTCCTTCCTCGTCAAGTTCTGGCAATATTGTTTGAACTGGGAGCTTGTCGCCTATAACCTTCTTTAAACATGAAACATGGAAAACTGGGTGCAATCGAGAAGCTGCAGGAAGCTCCAATTTGTATGCCATAGTACCAATCTTTTGCAACACCTTGTACGGACCATAATACTTTGGTGATAATTTATTATCCTTCTTAGCTTGCTTTAGGGACATTTGCTTATATGGTTGTAGCCGTAGGAATACCCAATCACCTACATCAAAACTTCTTTCACTGCGATGTTGATCTGCCTGTTGTTTCATTCTATTTTGTGCCAACACGAGGTTATCCTTTAAGAGTTGGAGGACTTGTTGTTGATGTTCGATGTGATGTTCCACTGCCTGAACCTTAGAATTTTCTCTTAAATATGATGTGATGGATGGTGGTTGATACCCATAAAGTGCCATAAATGGGGTCATTTTTGTTGTTGTATGGAAGGAAGTGTTATACCACCATTCAGCCAGAGGCAACCATTTGACCCATTGTGTCTGTTTATCAGATACAAAGCAACGAAGATATCCTTCCAAACATTTGTTTACTATCTCAGTTTGCCCATCAGATTGAGGATGATAAGATGAGCTATGAGCTAACTGAGTACCAAGACAAGAAAATAATTTTGTCCAAAAATTTCCAGTGAAAATGGGATCTCTGTCACTTACAATAATCTTTGGGTTTCCATGTAGCTTTTGAATTGTTTCCATAAATGCAGTAGAAACTGTACTGGCTTTAAATGGATGTGATAATGCACAAAAGTGTGCATACTTGGTAAGTCTGTCAACTACCACCATGATGACACTCTTTCCCTCAGACTTGGGTAAACCTGTGATAAAATCCATTGAAACCTCCTCCCAACGTTGGCTTGGAATGGATAAAGGTTGTAATAGACCTAGTGTCTTAATTGTTTCAACTTTATTTTGTTGGCAAACCAAACATTCCGCCACAAACTTTTGAATATCTGATTTAAGGCCATCCCAAAAAAATTCCTTCTTAACCCTGTGGTAAGTTTTTAAAAATCCTGAGTGCCCTCCTAAGGGAGAAGTGTGCAATTCCATAAGAATCTTTTGTTTTAGCTGGGAATTCTTACAGAGGTATAAGCGATCTTTGTACCATAACGAATCATTTTGCCAGCTAAATGTATCAGATGTACTGGAATCTTGTTGTAGCTTTCGAATAAGTGCCCACACTTCTTCGTCATTCTTCCATTCCTCCCTTGCTTCGTTTATCCAATCTGGTTGGATAATAGAAATGGCGCACAACAATGCTTCCACATCCTCATCCTTTCTTGAGAGTGCATCTGCCACCACATTTTGCTTCCCTTTTTTGTAGATGATTTCAAAGTCATAACCCAACATCTTTGTGACCCACTTTTGTTGCTCTTCAGAGGATAATCTTTGTTCTAAAAAGTATTTAAGGCTATCATGATCCGTTTTTACCTTGAAGTGTCTTCCCATTAGGTAGGGTCGCCATTTCTTAAGTGCATGGAGTATTGCCAACATTTCCTTCTCATAAATAGCTTTGCTTAAAAACTTTCCCTTGATTGGACGACTTTCAAAAGCAATGGGTCTTTCATCTTGCATTAGAACAACACCAATTCCATTTCCTGAAGCATCACATTCCACAATAAAGGTTTTTGTGAAGTCCGGTGTAGCTAAGACCGGTGCTTGGCACATTGCCTCTTTAAGATGTTCAAAGGCCTTTGTTGCTTCCGGAGTCCATGAAAATGCATCTTTCTTCAATAATGTTGTTAGAGGTGCTGCTATTCTCCCATAATTCTTAACAAACTTGCGATAATACCCTGTCAACCCAAGAAATCCTCGCAGATGCTTTATGGATGTGGGGATTTTCCATTCCTTAATGGCTTTAATTTTGCTAGGGTCTACCTTAACTCCTTCATGAGATACAATATGACCCAAATATTCCACCTCCTGGACTCCAAAGAAACATTTGGATCTTTTTGCATATAATTGTTTCTCCTCCAATAGTTGTAGCACCCTGTCAACATGTTCAACATGATCCTTCCAAGACTTGCTGTAGATTAGTATATCATCAAAAAATACTAACACAAATTTTCTAAGGAATGGTTTGAAAATTGAATTCATCAAACCTTGAAATGTTGAAGGTGCATTGGTAAGGCCAAAAGGCATGACCAAAAATTCATAATGACCCTCATGAGTTCTAAATGCCGTTTTCGGAATGTCTTCAATCTTCATTCTGATTTGATGATATCCTGAACGAAGATCCAACTTGGTGAAGTAAATTGATCCATGCAATTCATCCAGTAATTCATCAATGACAGGAATGGGGAACTTATCTTTAATAGTGAGCTTGTTGAGCTCCCTATAATCCAGACACATGCGCCATGATCCATCCTTCTTGTGCACCAATACTACTGGAGTAGAGAAAGAACTTTGACTTGGTTGAATTATACCAGCCTCTAGCATTTCTGCAACCATACGTTCAATTTCACTTTTTTGGACATAGGGATATCTGTACGGCCTGATGTTTGGAGGAACACTTCCTGGAATCAGATGAATAGCATGATCATGATCACGCATAGGTGGGAGACCTTTGGGAGTCTCAAATACCTTGGAATGATTGTCCAGGACTTTTTGGAGATCTGGAGAAATAGATGATTCCAATGTGGAAACATCTAGCGAACATAATTGTGCAATTACACCTCTTTGCTCCTTTTTTAGAAGCTTTGTCATACCATTAGAGCTGATTATCTTTCCTGGTTTCCCTGCAATACCCCTTAATTCAACTTCCTTTCCTTCCGTAGAAAATTTGATGAAAAGTTCTTGAAAATTAAAAGCTATTGTACCCAAGGATTGTAGCCATTGGACTCCTAGTACAACATCAGCACCTCCCATTGGAATGGAAAGCATTGGGCTAGTCAATACATATTCTCCCATGGATAGCTTGATATTATGGCACTTTCCAGAGCAATTTATTGTTCCTCCATTTGCAATCATCACTTGACACTCTGGTGCTGGATATAGGAAGCAATTCAATTCTTTTGCTACCCTACAATGAATAAAATTGTGGGTGCTTCCTGAATCAATCAACACTATTACCTTTTTCTTCTTGATTTGTCCTTCTATCTTGATGGTTTGAGGAGTGGTAATTCCCGCCAATGCATTACAAGATATGGTCGGATTTATTTGTTCTTCATCTAGGCTTTGTTCCTGGAGTATATCTTCTTCTTTTGACCTTTCTTGCTCCTTTTCTTCTTCCTCTTCACAATCTATGTAGAATAATTTCTTCTCAGCACACTTATGACCTTTAGTGTATTTGCTATCACAACTGTAACAAAGCCCTTTTGCTCTTTTTTCTTCCAATTGTTGTGGTGTCAACCTTATAGGTTGTGGAAGACTAGGGGCAACAACACTTCCGTCTTTATAGTTGTGAGTGGTATGCTTCCTGGTTGCCATAATTTTGCTTTCCATTTTTCTTGCTAACCTGAATGCCTTCTCTAATGAATCAGGTTCCCAAAGGCGAACATCATGTTGGATATTATCCTTTAAAGACCCTATGAACACATCAATCCTATGCTCCTCTGGAATATCTTTTACCCTTATGTTCAATTTTTGGAACTCCTCAATGTGCTCCATTACTGAACCCTTTTGTTTGAGACTTATCAATTGGCTAAAAAAAGTGTTGCTTTTTGTATCTTCATAATGTGCTATCAATTCTTCCGTAAAAATTTCCCAAGTGATAAATTTTTTACGAGAGCAAAGCCATTGATACCATACAAACTGATTTGGTTCCAAATATACAGTTTCCATACGTACCTTTTGTGTGTTTTGCACATTATTGAGATCGAAGAATTGCTCCATCTGTAATATCCATGTGGCGGGATCCTTGCCATCAAACTTCCTCATATCGATTTTTGGAATATGGTGGTTCTTCGATCCAACATTAGAATCTATGGAATCATGATTAACATTACTTTTGTTCACATCATGAGTTTCCTTTACAACCTTTTCACCATTAGTAAGTATCTCTTGTAGAAAATTTGTCAAATCTGTCTTCAAATCTGCCATGTCTGTCTTCAAATCTGTCTTCAAATTTGCCATGTCTTTCTTCAAATCTGTCTTCAAATATATCTTCAAATCATCCATCTTAGCTTCCACGCCATTTATCTTAGATTCCACGCCACTTATCTTAGCTTCTGTTAGATTTTGTGAGCGTGACATGTTTTGCACTTGTTCTTGTAATTTTGATATATCATGTAGCATTTCTTCCTCTTCTTCATGAGTCATGCTAGAGCTTTCAGGTTCCTTACTAGGTGTTTGCATTTTCTTTCCTCAGGGCATCAGTTACCGATAATAATGCTTTACTATGCCCTTTGAATTCCGTTAAACCAAGCTTACACAAAAATTTAAAAAAAAAACTACACATTTTTTTTCACTTTATAGAAGCCTGATATTGAATCTGATGTATCTCTGTAATTTCAGATCATCCAGTTCTGAAATTGCAACTTGTAGTAGCCTTCTTTGTCCTCTTTCCAATGCCACAAGTCTGACCCAAATTGGATTCTCCAAGGAGGAGTTATGTGAAATCTCCCACATTGACTTGCTTTTAGACTAGTTCAGTAGAGCGAACTTGTATGACATTCCACGAGTCACTGTTTCAACCTTTGAATCTGAAACATGCATACAAGAAACTAAAGTCCGTCCTCTTTCTGTACCTTCTTACGAAATTTCAATCCGATCCCCAGAGATAAAGTTATGATGATTTTCCCCAGGTCACCTATTTTTAATGTAATTCAGGAGTCCGCAAAAAGACCAACTTCCTCAGATCATATCTCTGCAAATATCGCGCGAAATGCTCTGAAATTTGGACCTAAGGTTCAGGGCGATTTCTTCTCAAATGGGTTTTTTTGCGACTTCTGAAACATCACAGAAAAAAAGTTATAGCGAAAATGCCACGATGACCTGTTTGGAGCAGCGAAACCCTAGAATCCAAAGCTCTGATACCAAATGTTATGAAACCAGCTCACAAAAAGATAGAAAAGAGAGATCCACACCTTAGAATTCAGCCTCTTCGAGGGGGCAACCTCCTTTACATTACATAAATGAACAATTCTTGGATGATACAAATGACAAAACCTCCTTTCTATATATAGGAGTCTAAGGAGTCACAATATAATCCAGCCGACCTAACAATAATAATATAAAGCCACAAAAATAACAATAGAGGGATTCTATGGGGCACAAAAATAACAACAAGGGGGTAATAGGGGAAAAACAATATAAATAAGGGGTATAACTACAATAGTAATGGGGTAATCACTAGTATTATAGGGACCCAACACATTTCCTCTCAACTTAGGAATACCCTCCTAGATATCCCAGAAGGTTATTGGCATATATTTGACCAAACGGCTCAAAACCAGCCAAACACCCAAACCTCTACATTGCAATACTCCATCATGGATACTGCAGCAAATGCACCTCTGAAAGCAATTACTCTTCAACATATCCCTACATTCCACGATCTTACATCAAAATATCCGGATGCATTCCTATTTGAGTTCGTTGTGTTGTGCAGGGGTTATGACTACACCACCAACCCCCAGAAACTGAAATTATTCCCCTCTATGTTAAAAGGGGCTACTTTGAGATGGTTCATGGGACTAGGTGGTGGTGTTATAAATAACTGGGATCAAATGAAAGAATCTTTTCTAAAAAAAATCAGGACTATTGCAGGTCTAGAGAACTAAAAGACGAAATTTTCCAGATGGTAGCTAGACCAAATGAAACATTAGAGGAGTATGTGGAACGTTTTCAGTATAATCATCAAAGATCTCCTTATGCATCACTACCTTTACCTGATAATATGTTAAAACAGAATTAATTAGGGGTATGAAGGAACAATGGATTGAAACATTAAACATTATGGGAAAAGGAGATATTTATCAGGAAAATTTTGCTGACATTATTGATTTATGTATCAGGAACTCGAGAGGTAGCACAAGACTAAAACCGGCAGAACATGATCGGTTTGTAAGAGATAAGAGAATTTCGACAGAAAGAGTAACGCATGCAGAAATTGGAAATTTATTAGAAAATTTTAAAACTGATATACTGGGGATGCTAACTACACAACTTGATATTATGTAGGCCAAACAAAAGCAAATGGAGGCAGAACAGAATTTGGCAATCTTCTGTCCCCGATGCAGAAATAAACATAGCCATAAGGAGTGTCCACTAAATGTAGTCCAAACATGCGCCATCTGCACAAAAGACCACCTTACGGAAAGTTGTCCCTCACTTCCCGAATTAAAAGCAGTATACAAGGAAGTAGAAGAAGAGCCAGAATCGGTGTATCTGCTCAATCAGCGCCATCAGTGGCAGCCGCGACAGTCTGGTATGTTTTCAGACCCAACTTCTTCTTTTCAGTCTCCACAGTATAATGCTCAACAATATAATATGTGGCAAAATCAACCTCAACCCCCCTTTCCGAATTGGTCACCACAGTCATTTCCTTCATCAACCCTGTGGCTGAATCAAGCAAGCCAATCCAATTGGCCAAATTTTCCCTATGCCCCACCATATTGGCAAAGTAACGCATACCCAGCACAATGGACCCCTCTTACTTCACAAAATCAAGCCTGGAAGACAAACTAGCAAAGAACGATGCATCAACAAGTAGGAACCATTCCGCTCCCTCAACCTACACTGCCAACCTTACAACAAAACCCCCAGTCTAACCTAAGACCGCAACTCCCAGCCCAACCCAACCCTAACCCAAATAACAGACCGATCCAATCTGTCCAAATAGTGGAAACACCAGAAATAGGAGTCGATCTGAGGGAGTGTAATGATCTTCAGCGAAGATCTAGGCGTATTGTTGAAACCGAGGGAGACAAGACAGTTCATGTTGAAAATCTGTTACCTAGAGAACAATCGTCACAAGACAAGGATGTGAATACACAAAAAATTCATAATCAAGCAACCACATCCTCTCCCTTGTTCCCAGAACGATTAAGCATACCTCGACCTACACAATATCCTGATTTTGACATTCTGGGAGAATTAAAAAATTTGTACATAAAAATTCCATTCCTCCAAGCCATTCAAGACATCCCGATATATACAAAGACTATCAAAGAATTATGTGTAAAGAAACCAAGGAGGAATATAACAAACAATCCAAGAGTCCAAGTAGTTGGCACTCTATCTGACTTATTATCAGGAAAAGAAGCACCCATTAAATACGAAGACCCAAGAAGTCCAATAGTAACCGTACAAATTCATGGTCAAACCTTCTCCAATGCCTTAGTTGATCTAGGAGCTGCAATCAATATCTTAACAACTACTACTTGCCAAAAGCTAGGCATTACATCTGTAGAACCCACCTCTACTTTACTAGAACTGGCTAACCGATATGTGGTTAGGCCAGAAGGCACACTACATGATGTCATGGTCTTTGTTGACTCCTGGAAATATCCGACCAATTTTTTGATAATAAATCCCAAAAACCGACTTGATGGACATCTATTGATTTTTGGTAGACCTTGGTTTGCAACTGCCGATGCTTATATTGGCTGACGACAAGGCAATATGACCATAACCAAAGGAGAAAATATTAAGAACTTAGTTTTATATCTTCCAGCGCAGCCAAGTGTCACAATAATGAAAACTAATAGGCACCCTGTGTGTTACCTTACTGATAACATTAGATCTCCATTAACTATACAAGAGGCACTTGATTTCAAAGACCAAACAGAAGATGATGCCATTAATAATTTTATTAGTCAAACTGAACTCAGATCCTGCACACAATGTCACATGATAGAGGCAACATTCGATAAAGAATTGGAAGAAGATCCTCTTAAAGATATACAGGATCAAACAATACCTGTTACCTCTGTTGCAAATAGTAAAATTGTGGAAATTGAACCGGGAAAAACCTTAAACATTAATGCCAACCTCACCTCTGAACAAGAAATGAAACTCATCCAATTATTGAGGAGATATAAAGAAGCATTTGCATGGGACTACCCTGATATGAAAGGAATTGATCCCAAATTATGTACAGACCACATTTACATAGAAAAAGATGCGAGACCTGTTCGCCAGCCAGGGAAAATTTTAAGAACCCCCTCTAAATTTATAAATATAATAAATGGGCGAATCTCCATGGTATATAGGAAAAATGGAAGGCGATTTTATCAAGTATATAATATGTATATATAATTTTTTGGTGAATCTCTCACCAGGCATGGCGAATATTTTACTCAATTATAAAATCTTGTAAGATCTTGGCGAGTCTTTCACTAAATAATAAAACTTTGTAAAGTCCTAGTGAATCTTAGCATAGGCTACATGCTGGTTTAATTCCCCCATTTAAATAGGCTACATTCCAGGTGAATACCATGGGTCAATACCATGTGCCATTTTGGTGAATTCCATGGGTCAATACCATGTGCCATTTTTATTTTTATTAATTCTAATATTAGGGTTAATAATGGTTTTTTGCATGGTATTAATAACAATCTAGTCCATGGTATTTGTCCCATAGTATTTTGGCCATAGGTTTCACCTAAATATAACCCATTTTTTTGAGTGTTCGTAAATATAAGGTGACTTATGGAGTAAATATAAAAAAATGTTTTATTTGTTTACCATACCTCTCATTTATTTATATTTTTATTAATTTACCATACCTCTTTTACAAATATGGTATTTGGCCCATAGGATTCACTTAAATAAAACCTCTTTCTTGAGCCTTCATAAATAGAACAAGTGTTATGGACTAAATATAAAAAAGGTTTTATTTATTTACGATACGTCTAGTTTATTTATATTTTTATTTATTTACCATGCCCTTTGAGTAAGTATAAAAAGACGTTTTATTTATTTACCATACCTCCACTTTACTTATATTTTTATTTGTTTACACCGTTACATGTATATAAGGTGACTTATGGAGTAAATATAAAAAATGTTTTATTTATTTACCATACCTCTCATTTATTTATATTTTTATTAATTTACCATACCTCTTTTAGAAATATGGTATTTGGCCCATAGGATTCACTTAAATAAAACCTATTCTTGAAAATGGGCGAATGGATTCACTTAAATAAAACCTATTCTTGAAAATGGGCGAATGGAAGGTTGTAAGTCCTAATTTCAAGGGCTAAATTTACCTTTTTTACCCTCTCCCTTAAAATAAGGTGGGCTATTTGAGGTGATTTGTAAAAATGTACTATGATACAAAATATTCACCCACTAAAAATTTAAAACCCCTTAATTTCGCCAAAGGGCGAACATTCGCCCCTAAAATTATCCTTGTCGCCAGCCTCAAAGGAGACTTAATCCCCATTTAAAAGAAGTGGTAAAAGCTAAACTGTAAAAACTTTTAGATGTCAATTTCATTTACCCTATCTCTGATAGTAAATGGGTCTATCCACTTGTGGTGGTACCAAAAAAGAATGGGAAGTGGAGGATTTATGTGGACTACAGAGAGCTAAATAAAGCAACACAAAAAGACCACTTCCCTCTACCATTCATCGATCAAGTATTAGACACTTTGGCAGGAAAGAAATTCTTTTCCTTCCTAGATGGCTTCAGTGGATATAATCAGATCCAGATTGCCCCTGAAGACCAAGACAAAACCACTTTTACTTGTCCTTGGGGAACATTTTCCTACAGAGTTCTACCTTTTGGCTTATACAATGCCCCTGCCACATTCCAAAGGGCTATCCTCAGCATTTTTGCAGACTTAATAAATGAAGGACTTGAAGTATACATGGAAGACTTTACACCGTACCTAGACGATTTTGATCCAGTACTGCACACACTGGAAAAAGTCCTACAACGCTGCATTGCTACCAGACTTTGTTTTAGCCAAGAAAAATGCTATATGATGATGACTAAAGGACTTATTCCAGGACACTATATTTCAGCAGCTGGCATTCAGGTAGACCCAGCCAAAATCCAAATAATTTTTCTTATTCCTACTCCTACCACTCAAATGGAGGTACATAGTTTTCTTGGATTTTCTAGTTATTATAGGAGGTTTATAGAACATTTTTCGCATATTGTTTCACCTCTGTATGCACTAACAGGGAATGTTGACTTTCTTTGGACAGAAAAATGTGAATGTGCTTTCCAGGATCTGAAGAAGCTTGTGTCCACAACCCCAGTCCTTCGAGGACCAAATTGGGATTTTCCATTTCAGATATCATCAGATGCCTCAGATACAACCATTGGAGTAGTCCTTAGGCAGGAACAGGATAAAAACCATATGCAATTTATTATATTAGAAAAAATTTATCCCCTGCTGAATTGAATTGCACTATTACTGAAAAAGAATTTCTAGCTGTAATACATGTTGTCAATAAGTTCAGACATTACATTACTGGATATCCTGTTATCTTGTATACAGATCATTCTACCATCAAATATTTAGCAAACAAGCCTATCACAAATGGCAGAATAACTATATGGCTGATTTTATTGCAGGAATTTGACATTACAATTAAGAATCGACCTGGAAAAGAAAATCCTGTAGCCAATTTTCTTTCACGAATGCCAAAGCCAATTGATGCAGCAGCAGTTGAAGATCAATTCCCAGATGAACATTTGTTCGCTATTGCTGTTAAAACACCCTGGTATGCTAATGTTGCCAATTACCTAGCAGTCGGTAAACTATCAAAACATCTAACCCCCAATGAGCAGAAACAGATTGTTCAACGGAGTGCTCGGTTTTCTTGGATTGGGGGCTACTTGTTTCACATAGGGGCAGATATGCATATTAGGAGATGCATCCATGAGGATGAAATCTTTGACATTTTAAAAGCCTACCATGACAGACCATGTGGCGGACATTTCACCGATCGCAGAACTGGACATAAGGTACTGCAAACAGGGTATTATTGGCCTACAATTTTCAAAGATGCAAAGAAATTCATCCAAGCTTGTGATAGTTTCTAGAGAGCAGGACGCCCTGGTCAATCCGATGAGATGCCCTTGAACCCACAGCTAGTCATTGAACCATTCGAGCGATGGGCCCTTGATTTCGTTGGACCAATTAACCCATCCTCGAACCAGAAAACATATATTTTGGTGGCAACAGAATATGTCACCAAATGGGTTGAAGCAGAGGCATTGCCGAGAGCTATAGAGGATTCTGTCATACAGTTCTTGTTCCATATATTTGTGTGTTATGGCCTTCTAAGAGATATAAGTACAGATGGTGGACCACAGTTTTCTGGTAACAAAATAGTTGCAACACTCAAAAACTATCATATCCAGCATAAAATCACTACTCCATACCACCCACAGGCAAATGGTCAGGTAGAAAGCAGCAATAAAATAATAGAAGCAATTCTAACAAAAACCATTCCGTCACATAAACGAGATTAGGCTGCAAGACTACCAGAAGCCTCGTGGGCTTACAGAACAACATGGAGAAGCACCACCGGCTACTCACCTTATCAATTAGTGTTTGAAAAGCAACCCATCTTTCCCATAGAATTCGAAATCCAAACATTGCGAATAGCACAAGAAGTTGGCTTAGATCTAACCAAGGCATAGATTAATCGATTACAGTAGATCAATGAGCTAGACGAAATCAAGCTCTCTGCACTTCAAAACACTTCACTAATCCAACAGCAGCGAGCTAAATGGCATGACGCTCTCATTAAAGACAAAGTTTCCCGCGAAGGAGACTGGGCACTTTTGTACAATTCCAGGTTTCAGGACTTTCCCGAGAAACTTTAGACTCGTTGGTTGGGACCATACGAAATCCAGAAGGTACATGACAATGGTACTCTTACTCTAATCACTATTGACGGTTCTAGATATGCCTTCAAGGCAAATGGACACCGAGTTCGACTTTATCACAAACCACTCACTCGGGAGTCCTTCTACCAGTAGCTACGTGAAGATTCTGATATGGAAATTCTGGGGGAGGGAGAGAAGTCTTCCTCACCTGTGACTCATTAAGTGATTTATCTCTTTTTGCACTTTGTACATAATTTCTTTGTTTTGGTGAATCATTTTTGTACATATTTTTGTATCAACACTTTGCTGTTACTTTTCGGAGCAGCAACAATTTTATTATTTTCTGTTGTTCCTTTTCTCAAAGGGACATCATTTCCGTTCTGTTGTTCTTTTTTCAAAGTAACAACACCTTTTAGATCAGCCATTCATTTTGCTGTTCTTTTTTTACCTTGTTCTTTTGCTGTTCCTTTTCCAAAGGAACATCACTTTTGATTTTTGTTGTTCCTTTTCCAAAGGAACAACACTTTTGATTTTTTTCTGTTCCTTTTCCAAAGGAACGGCATTTGTGTTTTCTGTTGTTCCTTTTCCAAAGGAACAACACTTTTGATTTTTGTTGTTCCTTTTCCAAAGGAACGAAATTTGTGTTTTCTGTTATTCCTTTTCCAAAGGAACAACACTTTTGATTTTTGTTGTTCCTTTTCCAAAGGAATGACATTTGTGTTTTCTGTTGTTCCTTTTCCAAAGGAACAACACTTTTGATTTTTGTTGTTCCTTTTCCAAAGGAACGACATTTGTGTTTTCTGCTGTTCCTTTTCCAAAGGAACAACACTTTTGATTTTTTCTGTTCCTTTTCCAAAGGAACGACATTTGTGTTTTCAGCACTTTTTATTTTTGCTGTTCCTTTTCCAAAGGAACGACATTTGTGTTTTCAGCATTTTTTATTTTTGCTGTTCCTTTTCCAAAGGAACGACATTTGTGTTTTCTGATGTTCCTTTTCCAAAGGAACATCACTTTTGATTTTTGTTGTTCCTTTTCCAAAGAAACGACATTTGTGTTTTCTGCTGTTCCTTTTCGAAAGGAACATCACTTTTGATTTTTGTTGTGCCTTTTCCAAAGGAATGGCATTTGTGTTTTCTGCTGTTCCTTTTCCAAAGGAACAACACTTTTGATTTTTGTTGTTCCTTTTCCAAAGGAACGACATTTGTGTTTTCTGTTGTTCCTTTTCCAAAGGAACAACATTTTTTATCTTTGTTGTTCCTTTTTCAAAAGGAACACCACTTGTATTCTTTTGCTCTTCCTTTTTGAAATAACAACATCCTCGTATTCCTTTTACTTATGCTTGCTCCCCTTGCTGTTCTAAATTAAGGATGCCTACTATTCCTGTTCTTTCAAGTCTTTTGGAACACGGCTATGCACTTATGCAATGGATACAAAATCACAACATCTTGAAATCAATGAATTATAAAATCGCCATTTTTATAAGAAATTGCTCTGAATTGGTAAGAGGACAGAGGGAAGGACACACTTACCCATTATCTTTTGCTGTCATTGTTCCATTAATTCTGCTCTGATTGGTTACCTTTATCATGTTGGTTACTTTTAAATTTTTACAATTCTCTTTGATTATTATTCAGGAATAAGAGCAAAGGGTTTACATGTTCCTATTGAGATGTTAAGACTTCTTCCACCATTCCTACTCTTAAGGAGTGTTGAACCACCCTTTGTGTATAAATGGGAAAGTACTTTATGAAAGAGAAAGAAAAAAGAGCGAAAAATGATGTTTTAATGACTTGTTTATATAAGTTGTCAAATGCAGGATAGGGGGTCTCATCAAGAGCCAGCCTACCATGATCA
The DNA here is from genome assembly GCA_031772625.1 of Pinus tabuliformis. NCBI lineage: Eukaryota > Viridiplantae > Streptophyta > Pinopsida > Pinales > Pinaceae > Pinus > Pinus tabuliformis. The sequence continues at coordinate 464,629,077 of CM062804.1, read as the reverse complement.
TGAGGAAGAAAGTGAAGTGGCATTCCCACTATGGCCACCACACTAGGGATATGGTCCAAAAGGTATATCAAATAAAAAACCCTTGGAACAGGAGGTCTCATCACGAGCCGGCCTGCCCACCTTTCGCTCCTTCCTCGTGAATGGCATTATGGCTAACTGGTCACCAAGCCAGCATAATGGCCTACATTTTGACATCGCACAACATTTCCTAAGCATACACAAAGGATCATGGTTCCATGAGTGAAACAAACAACTCTGCCAAGGTTATGGACACCTATCGGCAGCAGAGCTTTGTTAATGGTATTGAAGTCACATTACTTACACCAATAGGTAATTATTAACACCCTTTTGTTTCTTATACCTTAGTAATAAATCACATAAGAAAAATTTATATTATTTCCCGAACCATAAAACGCATGTAAATCTATTATCACCAATCATGACAGAACAATTGACAATGACCACATGAGACTCTATATGCACGGTAGCTGTCCTATCTTCCCAGCCTCGCATCATATCACAACAGTCTCTTACTTGTTAAGCGATCCGACTTTACACCTCGATTTTGGTAACCTGCTACTTTTGTAAACATGGCATATTGCCATACACTGTTCCTTTATGACTCTGTTCCAGGGCAGATCGGCACGCCGCTCCTATATTTGATGGCCAGGGATGACCTATCACATTGCGGGGGGGAGGTTAACCTCATAATGCGTTGGATTAAATGTCAGACCTCTATTCGGGAAATTGCGTACTTGGGAATAGCATGGCTCAATGGTATACTATTTTTTTATTTTTGCATGGCTTGCTATTCCTAAGCCATTTCCATAGTATGCTCTGCGGCATTAGTAAAGCCCTTTAGATTTTGAGCGAGTCCTACGTCTGTTAGTTTCTCTGTGTTTTAACAGCGTGAATAGCTTGTTGTTCCATTGCCATTTCTGAGATTTTACAGGGAAACCAAAAACATGGGAGGAAGATTGATTCAGAGAGAACCACAGGTGTTGACAGTCTCTGATGCTGCACGGGAAATCCTGGCAAGAGCAGGATGGTTAACTTATCTCAATCGTTTACAGGAATCCAATGAGACTGTAGCAATAGAATTCTTGTAGAACTTGCAAGAAGATCACTCCACAGTAAGGGGGAGATATATAGCAGTCACCGATGACATAATCGCAGAGGTCTCGGGACTGCCAGCCACTAGACCTTTATGGATGTTAAAGAAGGAGAGATTGCAAAAGATCATAAAACCTTCCAAGATGAAGGCCAGAACTTGACAATTAGAGGAAAAGGGGTTCTACCTGCAGCATTAGGAGAGCCATGGGCGGAATTGGCAAATATTATTTAGAGCTACATCACCTTTGAAGGCAGGAAAGATGTGGTAAGACCACGACACCTTAAACTTTTAGCCGTATTAAAGCAAAAATTCTCTGTAAATTTACCTGCATTCTTAAATTTTTTACTTCATGATGTTGCACAAAGTATGAAAAAGGCACAACATGTAGAATCAGTCGTCAGTCACCATGGGTTGATACGGTTAATAGTTAGCCATAGCCTTACCCAGCAACAGAGCAGCTGGGAAGAGCTAATTACCATAATAGACGAGGGATTGACCACGCCATCCCCAAAACGTAAACATGCCACCAGTACACTAGAGCGTCCAGAAAAACGAAGGAAATTGGTCCGATTAGCACGGATTAAAGGGAGGCTAGGAAATTCCCAAGGAGATACTAGCCAACCAGTAGAGATAGATGATACAGGGGATGAACAATCCCCACGATTAGAAGGGGAAGAAAATGAGAAAGGAATGCAAGGAAATCAAGAAGGGGAAATGGAGGAAGAAACTGAGCAACCTAAGCAGGAGGAGGAAATAGAACAACATGAAGGAAGCACGTTGTAGAATCCATTGAGAGAAGATGAATTGGCCAAAATTTTGGCCAATATGGGGGAATATGGCCAACCTCTCAGCCCACCAGATCTCTGGTGGGCTCCAGTATTGTAGCAATAATGCTACAACTCCTGGAGCTTCCTTCTCTAATTTTATCAACACGGTAGTTCGTAACAAACTTGGAAGCGACGGTGCTGTATGCACAAGTACTAGCTCTTGTCGCAACTGTCACTTGGTCAGCTGGCACAAGTTTGCTAGGGCTCAAGCCAACTTCTATATGTTCTCAGAAGAAGCTTTTTAAGTGATGAACGAAAGCTATCTCAAAGGAAATTAACCTACTTTGCAAGAATGAACTGAAAGCCAACAAAGCATGGAAACCCTAGTAAACCCTAATCGGACCAGCTTAATCCTTATGATGCAATGGTGGGAATGCAACTTCTAAAAATTATGCCATTATGTCTAGTGAGATGAGATGCATGAGTTTAAACTACTTTCATCTGAAGAGAACATGTTTTTGGTATTTTTGATCACGTGGTTGGAGTTATTATGACTGTGCTTCTTACTGGGTCTTGACTGTGCAGGGGTAGTTGAAGGGGAGGAAGGCTTGGAAAAGGTCAGGAGAACTCTGAGAGGTTCTAGGGGATCCCTGACATCATTCCACAGAAGTTCACAACGTTCAGGTGCCTGGCAACCGTGGTTGCAAACTTCTAGAGGATGTCTGCAGGGGATCCTACAGGAAACTCGGGATTTCTACAGGAAGTCTGCTAACTTCTACAGGATGTTCTGCAGTCGGAGTTTTGGGTGATGGAGGAGTGAATGAGCTATATGGGTGGATAAGTAGGATGAGAGGGGAGCTTGAGATGGCTTATGGACAAAGAGAGATGAGATGGAGAGAGGGTGTGTAAAGCTGGTTGGTCAATGGAAGGGTAGAGGCAATGGAAGGCCGAAAAGATAAAACGACGTGGATAACAGAAGAGATGGTGGGCAGATGATCTAGCTGGGAGGTAAGGAGATGGCTTAGGCACGGCTGAGAAGGATAAGGACGTGATAGAGTGGTGTTGCGCAGTGTAAATGGAACAAATCACCTCTGTCTTGCACAAAACCAAGAATTCATCAACCTATTCTAACTGTGTTATTAAAAACCAAAGAACAGCAATGTGAGTTAAGAGAGAAATCGTGCATGGTGCTGAAAAAAGGAGTTATTGCTCAAGATCTAAATGCATGGACACTTCTACAAATGGAAATATGACTTTAAAGCTTGCATGAACATGTAAACTGCGTTTTTTGGTGGTTGGCACGGTCTACACTCCCAATCTCTAAACAGAGGTGGAAGTGAGTGTACGATCAACCTCTTCTTGGAACTCTGATGAATTCTAATCCTCCTACTCTAATCTAAGCTGCTGAAAGCACTTTACACATAAAACTAACCTACTTAATCAAGAAATTTGAATCAGGAGACTGTGTTTTCCAAATGCATGTCAAGGCAAAGAAATGAAATGCTAAAAGGAAAGACAAGTAACAATACAAAGAAAGGAGGCCTATTGCTCTCAGGTTGGGCCCAAACCTGAGAGCTATAGCTCCTCTAAGAACTCAGGATTGAACTCAAATATGCCTGCCTTTTATTAAAAGATCATAATCATAAGTCTAACAACATGCCAAAAATGGCTTACAAAGAGCAAAACAGAGCTATAGCTCGTGATTCAAAATCTGCAACAAAGGTTCAAAAGTCCCCATCAAAGGCTACAGCCCCAATATTTATACATTATGAGGGCCAAGCTGGCCTCCTAGATTAGTGGGGCTTGGCTGTCCAACTAAAAGTAAACTGTTGTTCCTGTAGAATCCGTTGGCTGCCTTCTAGCTCAATGGTGATAACTGTTGGAGCTCGGAGTTGGGGTGGAGATCACGAGGAAGGTCATTCAAGGCTGTGGACAACCTTCCTATAAACCCGCAATGCCACCTTGGTTGTCTCCTTGCCTCCATCTGCGTGGTTTTTGCTCCATTTAATGTCAAAAAACCTGAAATAAACATGTATTAGCCACATAGGCATAATGACTGCCCTTCTTCCTACAAATAACATGAATATACTAAGAAATGATGCATAAGTGATAAAAAATGAAGGGTTGAGCAAGGTAAGTAGGCCAAATGAGCCCAAAATGTTACCAAAATTTGGGGCTCATCATCACCCCCCAGCTAAAATATTTGCTCATCCTTGAGCAACTAGTCCAACTCTTCATCTTTCATTGCCTTTACTGCTACCCTTACATCCCAAGCCTCTGTAGTAGTGTCCTCCTTGCTGATATGAAACCCATCCCTTCTATTTACCTCTTCCCACTGTTCATTATCATCTTTCTCTATGCTTCCTTCCATCAATCCTAGCAGCAGTGGTGGGCTTAGCTTAAGGCCAATCCAGCTGGCCTGGAGGTTTTGCATGGATTTCTTATAGAGGGCCACCCGTACCAGAGCTTCCCTCATCCGAGTTGGGGTATGGTACTCTCGGATTTTCAGACTGTGGGCCAATGTATTCCATCTGCGGGTGCATGCTTGGACAACATTGTCTCATAACAGTCTCTCCATGTCCTCAAAATGAGCTATGGCTTGGGCCTATTGACCCATATATCTTAATGAAGCTTGAGGGTTAGTGGACAAATGTTGGTGTGCTGAGATTAGTGCAACTGGATCCCCTGGTTCTGGTCTGATGAGCAATGGCTCGTTCAGCTCTTGGTTCATGATTGCTTTGGCTTCTGCAGCTCTTTTGTCCTCATGGTTCAGCCATGAGGCAAAGGCCATTAATTGCATATCTCCCAAGGCCATATTGGGATCCCATGAAACTACATTAGGCAGGGCCAGATTATGGAGGTAGAACTCCGCTAATCTGGCCTTATCCTCTGATGAACTAGTACTGCATACTTCAGTGAATTGCTGCGGGTCTTGGAGCTGAGAGATACCTCTTTGCGCCAAGGTATTGATTTGGAATTGCAGTCATTGGTCTTTCAAGTACAGGCCATAGGATTTGGTCGGCTGTCTGCATTGGATAGCATCCATGGCCCAGCTGGCCATGCAGGCCAATTGTGCCTCTTTCTGCTGCAGCTGTTCTCTGAGAGCTTGCACCTCAATTTGTGCTTGTTGTTCTGCTTCCTGTAGATGTGTAGTTGGTTCCCCAAGACCAGTGTGCAGTTCCTCTTTGCCTTGTTGTTCTACTGTGGTGTCCTTGGAGGATGTACCTGTCCCTGCCCTCAGCTCCTGTAGCTACAATCTCAGCTTTTGGTTTTCTTCCTGTAGGAACACTCGTTGGAAATTTGCCACGTGTTTAGCCATGGACAATTCACTTCTGGCTTCCTTGAGCTACTCCTGCAAGGGACCTATGTCCGCCACACCCTTTGACTTTGCTATTTTCATCCACGTGTGTGTACGGACTCTTTCTTCCTCCAATGCAAAAAACAGTGGCACAGTAAATTTCTGAGGTATGATTTTGCCAGCCTCTAAAAAGTTGTAATATGAACTCAGACTTGGCTGAGGGCTGGGCTCTGGTATATGCTCTGTCTCCAATTCTTTTGGTGGCTCTACTTCTTCCTCCCTTGGTGGTGATAAGGGTGCTTCTCCTTCCATTCTCTCAGTTTCTTTAAGCCTGGCTAAGGTTTCCTGTAGAGCATCTTCAGCATCCTGTAGCCGAGCTTTTGTAGTCAATTGGTCTAACCTTTCTTGCCACGTAGTTTTCTTCGGGCTCCCCCTCTCATAGGTGACTGATATCCTCGAGGGGGACCTTTCCTTGGACGAAGTAGGGGCATCTTCAATAATGATTGGGCTGCTGGATGGAGGCTGTGGCTTACCCGTCTTTATTCTCACACTTCTTCTAGCTTTAAAGTATAGAGGGGTCTCCCTCTTTCTCTTCTCCTTTGGCTTAGGAGGTGTGCTGAGGGCGGCCAGCACAGCTGCTGCCTCCCTTGCAAGAATGTCAGCTTTCTTCTCCTTGGGTTTCACTTTTTCAGGGCTTCCTGTAGAAGACCCTGTTTTAGTTAATTTCGGGCTTCCTGTAGAAGACCCTTTTTCAGTTAATTTTGGGCTTCCTGTAGAAGCCGGTTTCGGTTTTCCTGTAGAAACAGGTGTCACCACTTTGGTTTGTTTTGCTGCATGAGTTTTGCTTTTTGATTTGGTTGCAGTTGCTGTCGAGGCACTTTTGCTGATGTGGACCTTCTCAGTCTTATCCACTCTGCTTTGCAATCTTTTCTCTCTTTTCGTCAAAACGGGGGTGTCATCTTTCTCTTTGTCACCCTTTTTCTCTTGTTCCTTCTCTTGCTTTTTCTTCTGCTCCGTGGTCGGGGTCTTCTAGCCTTTTTCTTTCTTTGCTGCGGGCACTGACTCTTTCTCCTCACTGCTAGATGAACCGAGCTCTTCGGTCAGCATCTTTATATCACCATCCTTGGTTAAATTTCTGAAGGCTTCCCATGAGAGAGGAACCTTGTATGTGTGGAGCGCATCCTCCACAAGGAGTTTGATGAGTCCATGGTGGGCTACCTAGTCTGGTGTGCCTTCTTTCAACTTGGTTGCACACTCAATCAGAGACTGTAGTAGAAAGTAAGGGAGACTGAGTTTGTTTTCTACAGGTAGATCCATCTGGTGCCTTAATTTAGTGAGTAACCGAAAATGGTACCCATATACAATGTTAAAACGGCCTTCGAAGGTGATGTACTTCATAATCAGCAGGCTAACTTCATTCCACAGTGGCAGTAAACTGGTTCTACGAACCCCATTTTTATCTTCTGAGAATTCCTCCTCTGGTGGAAAGAATTCTTTCTTGGCCTGTTGGCTCAATTTCCTTTCTTCCTTATCCCATGGTAATCCCATTGGGAGCTCAGTAACTCTACTGAGAATTTTGGGGTGAGTCTGAGACTCAATCCCCTGAAGTTAACGGTGGCCAATGTTTTGGATTTCGGCCTCAGAGCTTGCAAAAACTCCTCTGCCACCTCGTCGTCATAGCCCTGCAATTTGTCACAGAAGGATATCCATTGCGCTCGTGTGAAGAGCTCCACCACCTCAGGATTTTCTCTTAACTTCGTTGAATCAGTTGGTTCCCTTCTGATTAACCAACCCGGCATGGTGAAAAACTGATGCGTTAGCTGGAGGTGGCCAATGCGAAAGAAATTTGGTCTACTGGGACAGAGCGTAGAATTACGCCTCTGTCATGCGCATAATTCACGAAGCTTATCCCCTGAGGACCTTAACACAGCTTAATTACACTGACATCCTGTAGGATGACAATTCATGCAACAGCAGACAACATTTGCAAAAATTCTCTACGACCAGACTGTAGACGTCGATTCTGCCACCCTCAAAACCAATTGCATGGAGAGTTTAGGCTTACCTTTTTAATCCGCCACCTTCTGACGTGAGGAACCCGATTTCCTGTAGAAACAGCTTTCCTGTAGAAGCAGCGCGCGAATTCTGGAGGATACTGTAGTGGGTCTGCGCTCTTGGTGTTTCTTAACAGGCATTCAAATGGCCAAAGACTTGGAGTGTCGAGCTGCAGAGGGATCCAGATAATCACTCAAGTTCCAAACAGTGAATGATAAATGCATGGGGTGGAAATCTAGCCGATTAGATTTGAATTCGGCGGAATCCGTGGCGCAGGGGTGAGTTGTCCCTGCCGGACCGTTGGACGACGTCACTCCATCATTCGTCTGCGAGTTCCCTTATTGCCGCATCATTTCCCGCAGATCCGCCGCCCTCTCTTATGTTTAAAACTCATTTTTCCCGACGGGATGGCTCTCACGTGTGCACTGCCCGTTCTTTTTTTGTCACGACCACCGCCCAAACATCCGACTAGACCACTAACTAGTCGACGTGGCCAGTCGGACGGCCATACAACCGCTCAACCCATTTACTTCACACTTGCAAACATTTTCAAAGTAAAATTCATGCAATTCGATGGAAGAAAGGGTCGAGGCACTTACCTGTGCGGCCGCAACACGATTTTTCGGTTCTTGGACGACGATGAGTGGATTCATTTGCTGCTGGTGGATTTGCACAGGCCTGGAGGTTCATATGCACAGGCCGCTGATGATGAATTTGATGCTTCGGCTGCATGCGCCCGCGTTTTTATTGCATGTGGCAAGCGCTGTGAATGGTGTGCACTCTAGCGGGCTTAACTGTTACGGGACTCCTGCAGGATGTCCTGTCACAGTTTTTCCTCCTCGGGTGCATGCTGCACGACGAAGGTGGTGGCCTCACAATCATGTTCACAGAGCTCACGGATGGATGGGATGGATATGGTATGACATCTCAGCGTTCTTTTCCTTAAAAAAAAAATTCTTTCTCTTGATAACTCAACGATCTGCTTTGATGGTGCAGGTATCTTCATTGCATGTCGACAGGGGTGGTAGAAAGAGGTGACAGCAGTGTGTAAGGGTGACAACAGTAGCTTGCATGCGTCCAAACCGATCCTTGGTCATTAGATCTCCTCATATAATGAATTCTGGGCCATCCCGAACTTCTACAGGAAGTTTCCTGTAGAGATACAGAACTTCCTGTAGAAAGTTTGCACCTTCCTGTAGAAAGTCTGCACCTTCCTGTAGAAGACTTAAGCTGTGATGCAATCGTGCCCATACCTTGGAGAAGATGAGTACTCTTGGAGGAGGTGTTGGTGAGGTCTCCTGGCAGCATGAGAAGAATCCTTGGCTTTGAGTTGAGAGGCCTCCTCTCCTCCATAGAACACCTGCAACCTGCATGCACTTTCACATTATAAACTTGTTGTCCCTGTCTTTTTTTTTTTTTTTGCTTATTTTTTTCTCTCTCTCTTTTTTTTTTTTTTTTTTTGAAAGATAGCAGGGGCGCCTCAATGAGGTTTTCACCCTTGCATCTACCTTAAGCGCCTCAGAGAGGTTTTCACTTAAGGATCTTTTTTCAAATCTCTTTTTTTTTTTTTTTGAAAGACAATAGGGGCGCCTCAATGAGGTTTTCACCCCTACCACCTGCCTTGGGAGCCTCAGAAAGGTTTTCACCCAAGGATCTTTATTTTTTTTTATTTTTTATTTTTTCTATTTTTTATTTTTTTTAGATCTTTCAGGGTATGCCCAAAGCAGAGGCAGAACCCTTCTCTATGACCAACACTGATTTCTCCATAGTTTTGATGAACTCTTGTCTTGAGAGAGGTTTCCTGTAGATCTTCAATCGATGCCCATTGACAAGCATGGGGATGGCTTCCTCATCAATGGTCCGAATAAGAACAGATCCATTTTAATGGCATTTTTCCACTGCATATGGTCCTAGCCATCTGGTTCTCAGCTTCCCCTTGAAATCTTTGTACCTGGAGTCATACAACAATGCCCAATCTCCTGGCTGGAATTGCTTGTCATTGAGGTGTTGGTCATGCCACACCTTTCTCTGAAGTTGAATCACTTCTGAGTGAAGGAGGGCCTGCATCCGGTGCTCGTCCAATCCATTTAGCTGCAATAACCTTTCTTGTTGTGCATGGCTGAGATCTAGGTCTAGCTGAGCTGCCATCCTCAAAGTGTTGTATTCAAATTCAATGGACAACAAAGCTTTCTTCCCATAGACCAGCTCATAAGGTGTGAAGCCGGTGGTGGTCTTCCAGGTGGTGTTGTAAGCCCATGTGGCCTCAACCAGGCGATCTACCCAATCTTTCCTACTGCTTCTCACCACCTTAGTCAAAATCCCTTCCAATGCTCTGTTGGTGACTTCCACTTGCCCATTTGCCTGTGGTTGATAGGGGGTGGAAGTCCTATGCTTGATTTTGTGGTGAGCTAGTAGGTCTTCAATCAAGTTGGATGTGAACTGACTCCCTTGATCGGTGACCAACTCTCTTGGGTAGCCAAATTTGTAGAAGATGTTCTCCCTTAAGAACTCAGCCACCTTTTCTTCTGTTGCTGCCTTGATTGCTTTAGTCTCTGCACACTTTGTCAGGTAGTCAGTGCACACATTGATGTAAGACCTTTGCCTCGAAGGAGGGTTGATTGGACCCACAAAATCCATACCCCACTTCTCAAATGGCTCAAGAGTCACTTGAGGTTGGAGAGGCATCTCATCCCTTTGAGTCAGTTTCCCCATTCTTTGGCATCGGTCACATTGGCTGATATATCTTCTGACATCTTGATGAAGTGTGGGCCAATAGTAGCCTGCCTGCAGGATTTTGAAGGCAGTCCTTTTTGCTGCAAAATGTCCTCCACAAGGCCCATCATGACAGGTGAGGAGGATATCAAAGACTTCCTCCTCCCTTACACAACGCCTTAAGATCTGATCAGGGCCAAGCTTGAATAGATTGCCCCCGATCCAAGTAAATGAGGCACTTTTTTTGATGATTCTGCTCTTCTCTCTTGAGGATAGATGCGGAGGGAACTGTGCTGAAACAAGGTAGTTTGCTATATCAGCAAACCATGGAGAGAGTACTGAGATAGCAAATAGATGTTCATCGGGCATCTGGTCATCCACTGTTCCATCCTCATCTGCAGACAAATCCAATCTAGATAAAAAGTCAGCAACAACATTTTCTTTACCTGGTTTGTCAACAATGGTCAAATCAAACTGCTACAACAAAAGTAACCATCTAATAATACGAGCATTCACATATGGTTTATTCATTAAATATCTAATTGCAGCATGATCCGTATGTACAAAGGTTTGATAGCCAGTAATATAATGTCGGAACTTGTTCAGTGCATGGACCACAGCCAAGAATTCTTTCTCAGTTACAGTGTAATTCAGTTCAGCTTTGGACAAATTTTTGCTAACAAAGTAAATGGCATATGGAAGTTTTTGTTCAACTTGTCCTAAAGCTACCCCTATGGCTTTGTTCGAGGCATCTGTGTGGATGTGGAAAGGTAGGGCCCAGTTTGGACCTCTCAAGATTGGGGCTGACACCAACTTGTCCTTTAATTCATTCAAAGCCCTCTGACAATCGTCAGTCCATTTAAACTCCACATCTTTTGCCAACAGGCTAAACAATGGCGAGGCTAGCTTGCTGAAGTCTTTAATGAATCTCCTGTAATACCCTGCTAATCCTAAGAAACTCCGAACATCCCTTACCTTTTGGGGGGTGGAACCTTCTTGATGAGAGCAATTTTGTTAGGATCCACTTGTAACCCTTGGCAAGAAATGGTATGGCCTAGCACGGTCCCTTCAGTCATCAGGAATTCACACTTTTCAGGACTAAGGGACAGGTTCATCTCAATGCATTTGGTTAGGACCTTTCCCAGATTGGACAATGCTTCCTGGAAGTTGGACCCATAAGGAGTGAAGTCATCCATATAGATTTCCACCGCATCATGGACCAACTCCGAGAAGATGCTCAAGACAGCTCTCTGGAAGGTAGCAGGAGCATTGCATAGCCCAAAGGGAAGAACTCGGTAGGCAAAGGTACCCCAAGGACAAGTGAAGGTGGTCTTATCTTGGTCTTCCGGGCTGATTTGGATTTGGTTGTACCCGCTAAACCCATCCAGGAAAGAGAAGAACTTCTTTCCTGCCAGTCCATCCAACACTTGATCTATGAAAGGTAGAGGGAAATGATCTTTCTTGGTAGCTTTGTTCAGTTCTCGGTAGTCTACACAGATTCTCCACTTCCCATTTTTCTTGGGAACCAACACCAGAAGGGACACCCATTCACTATCTGAGATGGGGTAAATGAATCCGGCATCCAACAGTTTTTGCAATTCTTCCTTGACAATGTCCTTAAGGGCTGGATTCATTCTCCTCTGAGGTTGCCTAACCAGTTTACAATCCTCTTTGATGTATATGTGATGGGTACAGACCGAAGGATGGACTCCTTTCATCTCCTTATAGCTCCAAGCAAAAGCATCTAGATGACTGGCCAACAGGCTACACAGCTCCTTTTCCTGGGAAGGAGATAGGGAGGAGCTAATCTTTAACGTTCTCTCAGGGCCGAACTCCACATTCTTGACTCTGGGAGTGACAGGGTTGGTGGCACAAAGGTCCACTAAGGTGCTGGCTTGGGCATCCTCCACCAATTTCTCGAAGGATAGTGCACTGTAAGGTGGATTCTGGATCAAGGTCTCAATCAAGTCATCCTCGGTTGGGGGGTCTCTTCTAGTGGTGTCTAGGGTGCACAAAGGTGCTGAGTACACCTCATCCTCTTCTCCTTCCTCCAACCATAGTGGTAAGTCATGCTCTAAGGAGGGTTGGGCAGGAGGGTATAAGACTAGCTACTTGGACATAGGACCATTTTTGATGGTCATGTTTCCTGCACGACAACTTATGTAAGCATCTGCAGTGGCTAACCAAGGCCTTCCCAAAATAAGAGGATATGCAGTAAGCTTTGCCTTGGGTTGCAGAACCAAGAAATCTGCAGGGTATTCCCAAGAGTCGACAGAGACCAAGACATCCTCCACAATCCCTTCGGGAGTCACGGTGGAGCGATCTGCTAGTTGCAGGACTGTCGAGGTTTTCCTCAAGGAACCCTGAAGATTGAGTTTGAGCATGGTATCCCTGGTCATCACATTAATGGCAGCCCCCAGATCAATCAAGGTGTGAGGTATGACGGTGCCATTGATGTGGACATCTACTACAGGACTCCCATGATCTAGGTACTTTGGGCAGATGACTTGTCCTAACATAAGGTCAGACAGTTGTCCTAAGACATTGATGGTTGAAGCATCTCTCTTTCGCCTGCCTAGGTGTTTGAAACACTTTTCCTTAACCAGTTTGTTGTATATTCGCACATCCTTGATGGCTTGGAGAAGTGGTATTTTCACACACAACTTCTTGAGCTCTCCCAGAAGCTCATCCTCCTCTGGGTTGGGTTGTGTGGTGGCTGTTAGTCTTTCAGGAAAGGGTGGAATAGCCTTTGGTTCACTTTCCTGTTTGTCCTCCTCATCCTCTGGGGGAGGAGATTGGCGATCCGGAAGAGTCTTTCCAGATCGAAGATTGATCTCCTGGATCTCCACAACATAGGTAGGGCATGATGTTTCCCCAGTGTATACCTGCTGGGCCTGTCTATTGTTGGGGTTCGGGTTCAGTTGAGCAGGCATTTGAGGTTGCCTTAGAGGAGCAGGAGGTAATGGTTGAGGTTGAACCGGTGGTGGAGGAAAAATGGCGGGAGGAGTGTTGTACTGGGGCCTCCACCCCGACTGAGGTGCATTCCACTGAGGCTGTGGCTAGGCATGTGAGTGATATGAATGAGTAGTGGGCTGAGTAGGGTACTAAGGTGGATAAGACCATGGAGGAGGCATAGACCAGGAAGGATGAGCAGGGGGACACCAGGAAGGCATAGGAGTCGATTGGTTGGGGCTGTAATAAGCTTGGGGTGCCCCTTGCATCCCCTGCTAGTAAGGTCTAGGTCCTTGTGGCCTCCTTTGGTTGAGGAAATATAGAGGTTCAGTGGGGGCTTCTGTCCCTTGGTACATGGCTTTGAGCCCAGGTAAGGTTGGACATTGATTTGTGGGATGGTCCTCCTCACAAACGGAGCACACTTCAACCGAATGCAATGGGCATTCATTCTTAGGGTGTCTCCTTGTACATCTAGGGCAGAAGATAGCCAAGGCCCTCTCAGCTTCTTCCTTATTCTGCTGGATCCTGAATGTGTCAAGTTGCATGGCAATGGCCTGTCTCACCTCACTCTTAAGATCTTCTAATTGATTTGCAAACTCATGCTTGGAGAAAGGAATACCAGCTGAGAGAAGGTTTCCTCTACCTCGTTTCCGGGCTTCCCTAGAGTGGTTTCTAAACACAGTCTTGATATCCTCATAAGGCAGTTGGTAAATATCTCCCCCAGCTAACATATGAAGGGTATCTAAGAGGTCTTCAGGGACTCCTCGGAGCAGGACCAACTTGAGGGATTCAGGGTCAAGTGTGCACCTGGCCCGTTTATAGCTAAGTTGGAACCTCTCCTCATAATCCTCTAAGGACTCATCATTTCCCATGGTCATCCGAAAGATTTCTCCCTTGGTTTCCTTGGACCTACAGTAGTCCCGATACTTGGTATTGAAAGCTTGCTGCATCTGAGCCCAAGTGGTGATACTATTCCCAAGTAAGCCCATGAACCAGCGTAATGCTGCATCCTTAAGAGTTGAAGGGAAGAGTTTCAACTTCTGCTCATCTTCAGTATAGTCATAGGTTCGACAAAGGACAACAAACTCAAACAGGAAGGTATCAGGATCTTCAGTAGTCAGTCCATGGAAGTGAGGTAGAGCGGAGGGACTAATGTTTTTCATTTTCATGTCTCCATTGGTTTCTCGGATGGGAAAAGCACCTTCTATTCTCTCATCTCCTCCTCTTTGGTCAGCCATAGCTTCAGATGGGATGGTCTCTGATTCTTCTTCTGCTATAGGATCTTCGTATATCTCGGGAGGTTCACCTATAGGTTCTTCTGGATCACTGTCACCGAAGAAGAGAGAAGGGTGACTCAGTGATGTGGTGGGGGTGTTGGGTAAGAATTTGCCTGTTTTATCTCAATTCCTACGAGGCATGAAATGGAAAGACTTTTTTGATTGCTTTTGTTTTTTTTTTCTTTGGTACCTGCAAAACTGAAACAGATTGATCTACAACTAACTATCTTGCTGAAATAAAAATGCAGAATTGAAATGAAAGCAGGAAAGAACTAATCTACTTTGCTCAAATGGAATTGCAGGAATGGAAATGCTAATCTACGCTTGTAGAATTGAAATGCTAATCTATGCTTGCAAAATTGAAATTGCGGAATTGAAATGCTAATCTATGAAAGCAGGAAATGTCTATGCTACTTTTGCAGAATGGAAATGAAATAAACTACTTGGCAGAAGGCGAGAGTAGGAAAATAGAAGAAAAGCAACAATTACTAATACTCTGATGCTTCCCCGGAAACGGTGCCAAAAAGATGGTGGGCTCCAGTATTGTAGAAATAATGCTACAACTCCTGGAGCTTCCTTCTCTAATTTTATCAACCCGGTAGTTCGTAACAAACTTGGAAGCGACGGTGTTGTATGCACAAGTATAGCTCTTGTCGCAACTGTCACTTGGTCAGCTGGCACAAGTCCGCTAGGGCTCAAGCCAACTTCTATATGTTCTCAGAAGAATCTTTTTAAGTGATGAATGAAAGCTATCTCAAAGGAAATTAACCTACTTTGCAAGAATGAACTGAAAGCCAACAAAGCATGGAAACCCTAGTAAACCCTAATCTGACCAGCTTAATCCTTATGATGCAATGGTGGGAATGCAACTTCTAAAAACGATGGCATTACGTCTAGTGAGATGAGATGCATGAGTTTAAACTACTTTCATCTAAAGAGAACATGTTTTTGGTATTTTTGCTCACGTGGTTGGAGTTATTATGACTGTGCTTCTTACTGAGTCTTGAATGTGCAGGGGTAGTTCAATGGGAGGAAGGCTTGGAAAAGGTCAGGAGGACTCTGAGAGGTTCCAGGGGATCCCTAACATCATTCCACAGAAGTTCACAACGTTCAGGTGCCTGGCAACCATGGTTGCAAACTTCTATAGGATGTCTGCAGGGGATCCTACAGCAAACTCGGGATTTCTACAGGAAGTCTGCTAACTTCTACAGGATGTTCTGCAGTCGGAGTTTTGGGTGATGGAGGAGTGAATGAGCTATATGGGTGGATAAGTAGGATGAGAGGGGAGCTTGAGATGGCTTATGGACAGAGAGAGATGAGATGGAGAGAGGGTGTGTAAAGCTGGTTGGTCAATGGAAGGGTAGAGGCAATGGAAGGCCGAAAAGATAAAACGACGTGGATAACAGAAGAGATGGTGGGCAGATGATCTAGCTAGGAGGTAAGGAGATGGCTTAGGCACGACTGAGAAGGATAAGGATGTGATAGAGTGGTGCTGCGCAGTGTAAATGGAACAAATCACCTCTGTCTTGCACAAAACCGAGAATTCATCAACCTATTCTAACTGTGTTATTAAAAACCAAAGAACAGCGATGTGAGTTAAGAGAGAAATCGTGCATGGTGCTGAAACAAGGAGTTATTGCTCAAGATCTAAATGCATGGACACTTCTACAAATGGAAATATGACTTTAAAGCTTGCATGAACATGTAAACTACGTTTTTTGGTGGTTGGCACGGTCTACACTCCCAATCTCTAAACAGAGGTGGAAGTGAGTGTACGATCAACCTCTTCTTGGAACTCTGATGAATTCTAATCCTCCTACTCTAATCTAAGCTGCTGAAAGCACTTTACACATAAAACTAACCTACTTAATCAAGAAATTTGAATCAGCAGACTGTGTTTTCCAAATGCATGTCAAGGCAAAGAAATGAAATGCTGAAAGGAAAGACAAGTAACAATACAAAGAAAGGAGGCCTATTGCTCTCAGGTTGGGCCCAAACCTGAGAGCTATAGCTCCTCAAAGAACTCAGGATTGAACTCAAATCTGCCTGCCTTTTATTAAAAGATCATAATCATAAGTCTAACAACATGCCAAAAATGGCTTACAAAGAGCGAAATAGAGCTATAGATCGTGATTCAAAATCTGCAACAAAGGTTCAAAAGTCCCCATCGAAGGCTACAACCCCAATATTTATACATTATGAGGGCCAAGCTGGCCTCCTAGATTAGTGGGGCTTGGCTCTCCAACTAAAAGTAAACTGTTGTTCCTGTAGAATCCGTTGGCTGCCTTCTAGCTCGGTGGTGATAACTATCGGAGCTCGGAGTTGGGGTGGAGATCACGAGGAAGGTCATTCAAGGTTGTGGACAACCTTCCTATAAACCCGCAATGCCACCTTGGCTATCTCCTTGCCTCCATCTGCGTGGTTTTTGCTCCATTTAATGTAAAAAAACCTGAAATAAACATGTATTAGCCACATAGGCATAATGACTGCCCTTCTTCCTACAAATAACATGAATATACTAAGAAATGATGCATAAGTGATAAAAAATGAAGGGTTGAGCAAGGTAAGTAGGCCAAATGAGCCCAAAATGTTACCAAAATTTGGGGCTCATCAATCTCCATGCTGAAAAAGAACCAAAAGAACACTCTGCTCAGGATAAAAATGCACTCGAATAATTACATGACGAGGAGGTAGAAAAGGAGAATCATCCTGTTCATGATGAAAGTATGACAGGAGAGAGAAGTGATACAGAACAGGAACAATCAGTTCCTAGCCAGACTTCACTAGAAGAAATTCTGGAAGAAGGGGAGGCGGAAAAAGAAGTCACCCAATAAATAATAGAACCAGCTAGGGTTCTTGCCCCTAAGCAACCCGAGCAGAGCAACGAAGAAGCACCACAAAGAGAAAACTAGGGAATTGATCGAGATAACAGTCCAGGCCACAGTAAACAGTTTGATGTTCCTTCTAAGGAAATTGAGGAAGTTAGGAGATTACGTAAAGAACAACAAAGACTATTGAATGTAATAGTTCAACTTCGACAGCAGATTAGGATTTTTAAAACAAGGAAAAGGGTAAAAAGGACTTCAGGAGGGAAACATGAAACCACTCCAGCAAAACCCCTCAAGACAAAGGTTTGGAGGACCAGAGTCCATCTTGTTGTTCAAAACCCTGTCGAAAAGCAGTCTGTTGTTCCAAAAGTTGTTGAGGAGTATTCTGCTGTTCAAAATCAAAAGGAACAACATTTGACTGTTACCCATAATGTATTGGCCTGTGACAAAGAAGTACAGACAGAGGCACAGTCCCCTAAAGGAATACGAGCCACGAAAAAACGCAATAGAAAGATTCAGGTGAACCTCCCGCTCACCACCACCATGTGGGATAGTGATCCGAGGATGGTAACCCTACGAGAGGGTTTGACACAAGCTCAGCAAGCAGCAGAAAAACTCATAGAACAAACTGTTCCTCAAGAAAGGTATGAAGAACTACAACAACAGCTAAGGAACGTCAATTTATCCGAAAGCCGGGCCTTTGAAGGGTGGCGAAAGGAAGAAGAAAAAGTCGCGAAGGTAACTCATAGGTTAGATATAGTTATCAAGCAGATGGATACCTTATGCTCTTTGTACAATGACGTCCTAGCATGTAGAGCCCCTGCTAAGAATTATGCCTTGTTTTTAATGGAAAGATATTTACAATTGAAAATAAAGGCTGTTAAAGCAGGCGCCCCTCTAAAAATTAATACCATCGATGATTTTATAAACTGCTGTAAGCACTATGAGGTAAAGGTTCAAAGATTACTGTGTGAATTTTATTTGCATAACCTTGTGTTAGACCAGGAGACCGAGCAGAACCCCGGCCCTTTTGTTGGGGATATCCAATTACAGGCATTTATTTCATTTGGGGTTAATCAAATTAAATGGCTTAAAGCCTATAATTCTTTCCAAAGACAAGAAAATGGATTAGACTTGTGGGTAAGAGTTGAGCCTAGGAATCCAGTACAGTTGTGGAGGGAACATGGGAACCTCATGGGGACTCCAGGCATAATTGAAGCATTAGGACCCATTCATACAGCAATCAATTGGCGGGGAATAGAATACTTTCTCACTATTAAATACCTTGCCATTGATGCAGCTAAATTTCGATATCAGATCTCTAATCCGAATATCCAACTCAGGGAACCATTTAATTATGAAAATTTTAATTTAGTCGCCAATCGCTTGCACCTCTGGGCGAAATCATTTTGAGGGCAGGGCCATCTTGGTTAGGATATAGGTTTTGGAGTCCAATTATTTGGCACCCTGCACCTGGATACCAAGCCCTGTACGAGATGTCTAAGGGTCAGAAAGGCCATTTTTTTGAACACCTAGTTATGCATCATAGCTGTAGACCCCCACATGAGATCCCATCTCCAGCCTACTCTCTCACTACCTTACATGTCAACTACAATGTTTTCATGAGGGCATGAAAAAGGGTAAGCAGTGGGTGTGTGGAGTACTAAATAAGGTATGTTTTTGGTGATTATTTCAACATATTTTCATTAAAACTTACAAACCTTTTGCATCATGAACTAGGTAGATGATAAGGAATTGTAATAAAATCTGTAATATTAATGTGCAAAACGAAAACACTGACAATTGTCATTTTCTTATGCAGGAAGAAGGAAAAATGAAAGACTGCCATTCCAAAGGAAAGGACAAGGCCAGGTTAACCGCTGTCCCTTTGACGAGGAACCACATGCAAACAAGGCAAACCAAATCAAAGCGTATCAGCCCAGGAAAGGAAATGGAGATATCGGCTCGACACAAGAAAGTAAAGAGATAACTAAGAGCCAACAATTCAGCGAATCCCCCAGGATCCTTTGATCCTGAGGGATCACTGCTTTAACTATTTTTGCACCTAGACATGTTCGCCTTTGCCATTATAAAAAGGGGCAGCACTATTAGCCCGGGGGATAGTCTGTTATGTGTTTATGTAATTTCTCTTAAATTTGAGACTTTGATCATCGACTCTCGTTGAGAAGTGATCCACTGTAATTCTGTCTTATGCATTAATACAAACTTGGTTGCTATTTCATCTCTGATCCTAAAATAACTTCAAGCGGTGGACCCCTGGAGGCTAAGGGCCCGGTCCTAGAGGAACACTTGCTCCTGTACTAGTACTTTTGGTTTATGCGTGGTGTTCTCATCAGTTTTATTCGGTAATCTGATATGTTCTGTTATTTTACATCACAACCCTGTTACATCTGATCTGTTAAGTGATATCATTTTCTAAGACAGATACATTATAACTCTGCAACGCATTGCTGTTTCCTTAAGTACTGATATAATTGGCTTTTACAGGATACCATTGCTGTTCAATTATAGAATGTTTGTGTTGTAACACTTGACTATTGGTATTACTAAATTCATCTTAGAGATTATGTTTCCTTGCGATTGTTGAATCTATGGACGCTGTTGTTCCATTCTGAAATACAGTCGTATTATTTATAACTAAGACTAGCGATTGGATTACCAAAATTAGATTATTATTGAAGTGTGCCGTGTGTTAAGTTACTGTTTGACTTTCTAGTGTTGTCCCATACTCCGTCATTAGTAAATGTTGTTCTATTTCTGTGTGTTGTTCAATTCATCCTTAAAGGTAGAGGATTGTTGTTTGATTTCTGTAGGACACGATTGTTGCATTTGATCTTGTAGACAAAGGTGTTGCTGCTTATTAAACTTAATTGCTGTTACAGTTTCCTAGTTGCTGTTCCATTCATTTTTATTCGCATTATTATTGCTTCGGTGTGTAGAATGATCTGAGACTGTAGTAGGCATTGACATTTACTGTCTGGCTCCCAGATCAACGATCTTTTCCCTTATTTCCTTTGGTCCCATCAGTTCACAAAGGGATGAGTTACTGCTACTGAACCCTTGACTGATAAATTGCTTAGTTTTCTGAATGTATGGTTTAGTCTTTAAAAGTAGTTTGCTGTAAACAAGCATCCGTTTACTCTTGTATTTTTGAGCACTATACTACTAGCATTACTCTGGCAAATGATATCCTCAGACTGAGACACTCTTTGAAATAACAAAATGTTCCTGGATTGACAAATTAATGTGAGGTAATTAGAGGTGAAAGAGACCCTTTTTACAGCTTGACAGCAGGTCACTCTTGAACATGACACTTTCACTCCATCACCATGATTGAGTCGGGTTGGGTTATTCCGTTCACCGGTCATATCACCATTGGTCCTCCGTACCATCCATTTTTGGGGTTAATGCTACCAATCCATTTTAGTGTTGCCGATATGTTCAAGAGAAGTCATCTAGCGAATTCACCACCCAGCTAACGCCTCATCCACTGCAATACCTTCACCCTCCATTTTTCATGACCGCCATTCCTGAACCTTGTATCATCAAATTGTTTTCACCTCTAGAAAATCATTTGCTTCGTTTCGTGTCGTAGATGTGGGATACATCAAGGCCCTCCTATGATGAGTCACTTCTTGTCAACATCAGCTCATTGTCCAAGAAGTTGAATTAGAAACAACCCTTTCATTACTTTGAAGCTTGCATACCTCAATGGCAAGTTTCTCACTTCCGGCGACAGGTTTGCATCAATGGCCTTCAATCGAAAGATTTTTCATGGTGTTCAACATCGACTCATATATTCACACCCGTGAATTGTACTGTAGTACCTTGAGGGTCATTATCATTATCGGTGACTCCTCTTGCACCTGTTAACAACTTACACTATTGGCTGGTAATCAGGTGATGTCTTTCCATGTTTGACTTCGGAACATCTTTTCACATGGATCGACTTGTACATCGGGTGAAGATTGAACGAGTTTGAAAACCCTGGATCTAGTTTCATCCATCTAGGCTGCAATATATTAAGGAAAATAAAGACATCAAATGTACACAAAAGCTGCACAGATGATCATCCAAGCTAAGGGACGATGACTCTACATATAAAGAATCACTAGTCTGCAACTGCAGATGGTTATCTGTTCCATGCACATGAAAATGAATTTATAAAGCTGAGCATGGGAATGTCTGCCTCAGCTAGATCATGAAAATAATATGATGATGATGTATTGTATTGTATCTTATGCAGGTCACCTTCCAGTTCGAATACCTCGGATCCTCATGATAAAGCATTTCACCCGACATCAAAAGATTTATGACCTCATGCTTTAGGGGGCAATTGTTATAGACATATTTGGGAACTACAACCCCAATCATATATGTTGATAAACCAAGGGCTTTTTAACCCCTAAAAGTGTTGTTTCATACCGTAAAGGATCATGGTCAACTGATTACATCATTTCCTAGAAGCTCCACCTGAAAAACCACTAAGAACTGGCCAAACCTGGACCATACTGAGTGCTCCATGGTCAAGGTGCGATGCATACTAGTTGCTGCACTAGCTAGGCATGATGCATACTGAAAGAGCCTTCTGTGGGGTGTGATGAGTGAGAATAGACAAATGGCAGAGACAGTTTGCTAAGTGGATGCCCATGGAATCTTCTAGAAACTTCTCATATGACACTTGCATCTCTAAATTCACCTAGGGATGAGTAAGAGATGAAAGAAATATCCAAGTGGAACCAAGAACTATCAATGGAATGACACTAATCAGAAACCCAGAGCTGACTCACACCATTGCAAGACATCTATATATGGATCCCTCATTTGAGAGATCTGGAGGCTGGAATTTTGTAATTTTTAAGGAAGTGTTGTTGGTTTCTCTTTGAGAAGAGACATTGTATTGTTGGGTGATCTTGCTTTCCCTGAGGTGAAGATGGATTTGACGCTGGGAGGATGATGTTGGATCAGACAACTGGGTTGTAATCCTCTCTTCTACTATTAATAAATTTATTTGAGTTTTCCCCCATATAATTGTGTATTTGTGAATCTTGTTATTTGTGAATGCAATTGTATGGTCAATGTATTTTTGATTCTGCATTGTTTATGGTATTATAGATCGAGATGCTTTGATGGTGTTTTGTTGCTTTGCCTCTACAGGTATTCTCTAAAGCGGGAAAAGTAGGAGAGGAGTGGCAAGCTCTATCAAGGGAGAGAGGAAACAAGCAAGGATCCAAGTGGAAGATCCAAGTTGGTCCCCTTTGCTTCTCTCTTATCTATCATACATAAAGGAAATCACAATTTGCTTTGATTGTTTGTTTCTAAGATAGCTACCCATCTGAGTGGGACTAGCAGATCGAAAAGACACTTGTTTTCCCAGAAACAAGGTCAAGGAAAATAACTCTGTTGGTGGCATTCTTACACTTTGGGATCCTCAGAAATTTGGATGGCAGGATGCAGAGGTGTCCAAAAACCACCTTTCTTTGATTATCCAACCTGTGGGTGATAGGAAGTGTTACATGATCACCAATGTCTATGGCCCTCAACCACTAGAAGATAAATTTCGGCTCCTCACTTCTCTGGAAGAAATGAAAAAGAGATACCTTGCTTTACCCGGGATTCTAGGGGGAGATTTTAAGATGATAAAATCTCTCATGTAAAAAAAGGCGGAACTAGAACACTTGGAAGGGATTCAGTTGCCTTCCAGAACTTCCTCACCAATATGAAACTCGTGGATATGGACATTGACAATGGGACTTTCACTTGGAATAACAAAAGAGGGGGCTCTACCCAAATAGCCTCAAAATTAGACAGATTTATCATCTCAGAGGAACTTCTACTCATTGGGAGGAGCCTGACAGTGTTCATCCTACCTTTTGGTGGTTCTGACCACTGGCCCATCCAATTGGAGACTTCTCTAATCGGTAAACCAAGGAACATCCCTTTAGGTTTGAGAATGTATGGCTCACGCACTCAGATTTCCTCACAAACATAGAGAAATGGTGGAAAGAAGAGCTTCACCTACAAGGTACAAAGATGTTCCTTCTACATCACAGGCTCAAACACATTAAAAGCAGACTCAAAGAGTGGAATAAGAATGAATTTGGAAACATCTTCAAAGCTAAAAGAGAAGTGGAAGGGAAACTAAAGGAAATAAACCAAATTCTCATCATAGAAGGCTACTCAAAGGAAAGGAGAAAGCTTGTAGAATCACTTCAACATGAATGGGAGAATAGATGTCTACAAGAGGAAATATTCTAGAGACAGAAATCTAGAGTCCAATGGATTAAGGAAGGGGACAGAAACACCAAATTCTTTCACAAATCCACCATTGCACACAGAAACAATGATATAATTGTGAAACTCACAGATCATTATGGATCAGAGAAAAATACTCATGAGGAGATGGAAGAGGTTCTAGTCCAACATTTTCAGGAAATTGCTGAGGAAACCACAACAGATAGATCACAGTTTACGAGAAGATTTACTCAGTATATTCCTAAATTGGTCTCCAAGGAAGACAATCACAATCTCAACAGACCAGTAATAGGGAAGGAACTTGAGTAAGTCATCACAGAGATGCATAATGGGAAAGCTCCAGGCCCAGATGGCTTCAATGTGGACTTTTTCAAAACACGCTGGAGGATTGTAAAGCATGATATACTGGAGGTAGTGGAAGACTCGCGAAGATTGAAATTTGTCTTGAAGGTGCTCAATGAACCTTTCATAGCCCTAATCCCCAAACAGGAAAGATCCACTTTTCCAGATAGAGTCAGACCTATAGCATTATGCAATGTGGTGTACAAAATTATATCCAAAGTAATTGCCAACCGACTCAAACCCCTCCTCCCAAGCCTGGTGTCAGAGGAGCAAACAGGTTATGTGGAAGGGAGAAAAATTCTTGATAACATAATTCAAGCCCATGAAGTGGTTCATTCACTCAACACCAATAAGTAGGTAGGGATGATAATTCAGCAGGACATAGCGAAAGCTTATGATAAACTTAGCTCGACTTACATAAGAGAGGTGTTAAAAGCCTATGGCTTTGACTACAATTGGATCAGGTGGGTCATGGCTCTTGTAACCACTGCCAGTTGTTCAATTCTTCTCATTGGCTCTCCTTCCAAAACCTTCAAGCCTACAAGGGGTCTCAGGCAAGGAGATCCTCTTTCCCCTTTCCTTTTTATTCTAATAATGGAACAATTAGGTAGAGCAATCAAAGCTGCCAAGGAGGAAGGAAGCATTCAAGGACTAAGACCCACTTGAGATGGAGACACAGTGACACATTAGCAATTTGTGGATGATACTATCCTCAAGGAAATCCTATAGTCAAAGAAGCCAAAGCATTCAAGCAAATTTTGCATGAGTTTGCAATGGTTGTGGGCAATGAGGTAAGTCTTACAAAATCAAATATCTTCTTTTTCAATACTGATATTTCGATTCAGAGAAACCTATCTATAATTTTATGCTTTCAAAGAGATTAATTTCCCTTGAAGTATCTAGGAGTTCCCCTCTCCAACAAACCATTTCACAAACACATCTGGGAGCTTGTTTTGAATAAATTGAAAGAAAAAATCAGCAAGTGGACAAACAGAGCCCTAAATTTAGCAGGGAGGCTGATTCTCACTAAGGCAATCCTCCAAACCATCCCTATTTATATGCTATCTGGCTTTCTGGCACCAACTAGAGTCATTAACCAAATTAGAAACATTCAAAGAGATTTTCTCTAGGGAAAAGATGAAGAGAAGAAGAAATGGGCTCTGGTGGCTTGGGATAGGATATGCAAACCTAAATCCCATGGTGGTTTGGGTTTACATGACCTAGAGATTCTAAATAGAGTTCTGGGTGCTAAAGTTTGGTGGAGATGGCTGAAGGAAATACGAGCCCCCTGGGCTAAACTATGGAAACAAAAGTATGCAATGAATTGGAAATAAATTATCCTTATAAGAATGACAGGACGAGTGAAAGGTTCACAAGTATGGAGTAGGGTCTAGGAGAACAAAGCCTTAGTTCAAAAACATAGTTTCTGGGAGATCAGAAGTGGAAAATGGGCCAAATTCTGGGAGGACAATTGGTAGCAGGAAGGCCATCTCAGCAGTGAGGAATTAGCAAGTATCCAGGCAGATACCATAAACAAAGGATTAATTAGCATGAGTGACTATTGGGATCAGTCAAGGAACAATGGCAAATGGAGAATATGGAAACTTCCAGTTTACAATGAGATGAACACGCTGAAAATTCAAGCTAAAGCCCTTGAAGATATTCTGGACGAAAGGCAGATTCTAACCTCAACTTCAGATGATCAATTAAGATGAGGAAGTAATAAGGCAGGTATCTTCAACCTTAAAGAATCCAAAAGAATAGCTACAGGGCTTAACTTCCCAAGCACTGACAAGACATGGAAAAACCTTTGGACTAACCCTCATTGGATGAAGATCAAACTGTTCAAGTGGCTGGTTCAACAAGGCAAGATTCTCACTTGGGAAAATCTAAGAAAGAGAGGCTTTGTTGGCCCCTCTAGATGTTACCTGTGTGGACAACAAGAAGAAACCTCAAATCTTCTCCTCAATCTATGCTCCTTCACTGCCACATTATGGAACTGGGCTAGAAATGTCTTTGAGTAGACAGACAGGCAGGAAAATGATATCATTGCTACGCTAAAGAATTGGAGACAAGATTTCTCGGATAATGAGACAATCAATGCAACCTAGGCTTTGAACCCAAGGTTCATAATATGGAATGTATGGAAGGAGAGCAACAACAAGATTTTCAAAGACAAAATAGGCCCAGTGAGCAACATCATCAAGCTAATGCTTAAGAAACTCAAGGAAACAGTCAACACCCTTGGGAGTTTCTCTACAGGTAAACCCATAGGTCATAGAGAGGCAAGCATCCTGGAAAAGTTGGAGCTTCAGGCACATCTCCCTCAAAGCCCTTTGCAGAGAAACAATCATACCTTAGAAGGAGAGGCTTTCTGGCACCCCCTTCTCGAGGTTTCTTAAAATTTAACATAGATGGAGCCTCTAACAAAAATCCTGGAGATGCTAGGTATGGAGGAGTCATGAGAGATGAGAAGGCAAACATACATGTAATTTTATAAAGTTATCTTGGAAAAGCTACCAACAATATGGTTGAACTCATGGCAATGGAACTATGCTTGGAAATATTGATCAAGTACAACATGCATAACGTCATCATTGCGGCTGACTCAGAATTAGTCATTAATTTGGTCAAGTGGATAAGTGCAGGATCTGCACCAGAGAAAATTTTAGGTCACTGGTAGGCTTCTGAAAGTCTATCACAAAATTCAATCACACCTAATGTTGGGTGTGGAGCCTGATTATCTTATGTATTCAAAGGTATCAGCCAGATGTATACCCTAGGAAGACTGTACACCCCTCCACGCAGGGGGGTGCGGGGGGAACTTGTCCCCCTCGCGGGGGTTCGGAAGGGCCGATCCACCCAGGCTGGGGGGTCCGGGGGCCAGTGGTCCCTCGGTGGGGGTTCGGGGATAGCGCCCCCAAAGCTAAAAATAGATGTAAAATTGCCTTGTAAAAGTCTAGTAATTTCTAGTCAATCTGGGCCGTTCATTAGGCAGATGGTCTGACGATAGAAGTTATGTTTAATTTATGGTTTTTTTCCCTAGAAGGCAACCCCTCACTATATGTGAGGGAAATGTATTACGTCTATGCATATTTGTATTCTGAGTGAGGAAGAGAGAGGAGATTGAGTGCGAAGAGGGTGTTACAGCAGATCTGCTATAGGTTGTATCTCTTCAGTTTGCTAGATAATATAATAAAAGAAGGACTGGCTGTTTCTCCATGGATGTAGCTCAAACTGGGTGAACCAAGTATATCTATTTCTCTCTTGTTTTATTCGTTTTCTATGTTTATATTTCTGCAATATTTTATGTGTTCCATTGCTCCATAATATATAATTTTCTAAAACCTAAGAATTCTAAGAACTCTCATATTTGTGCATGTTCGCAGGGAAGCCAACAAAGTAGCGGACTGGCTGGCCAATGAGGGGGTTAGAAGCAAACAAACTAACATGTGTTACAGGTGGGAGGAGGTAACAGATAATAGGTTGCGAGATGAATGCTCATCTTGGGCTCTCATGGACAGACAACAATATCAGAACAGACCTAGAGATAGTGTTTTACCTTTCGTCAATGAGGAATAAGAACACAGTAGAAAGTTTTAAAAAGGAGGAGCACTTTAGGACCTCTCAAAAAGTCAGCAAAGTCTACATTAGACTAGGAGCTACAAGGAGGAAAAGCTTGGAGGAGATGTGCCACTAAGAAAAATGACAACGGGAAACAACAGGCTATTGAGAAGATCAACATAGGGATTCCAGGTAGGAGGCGACCCTTCCGGGCGTGTCTTCCTCGAGTAGTGTATCAGGGGCAAGGGGAAAAGAAAACTGGAGTCCATAATAGCTTGGGATAAACCACCCTCATCAGGTGCCCTATAACCTGGAAGTGGTTTTCCTGAAAGTCATGCGATGCCATTTAGCGACCAATGCGTGGCGGGGGAAGGAGAGAGATTATAACCCTCTTTGCATGGTATTCCTTGGGCTTATGTGCTACGTGACTTTGATTTTGGCCGTTGGATCAGAAGGGGGCAGATCTACGGCCACAGTTTTTCATGTAGGTTTGTGGGCCTGGACGGTCAAAACTGCTTATAGTTTACCACTCTTATCGGATGCCCTTGAACCCAAAAGTGGATTTTCTAAAAAGCTGGCGATGCCACTCAGCGAGCAACACATGGCGGGGGAGGGTGAGAGAATACCACCCTCATCACGTGATATTCCTTAGGATTTTAGGCTACGCAATGTGGATAGTAGCCGTTGGATCAGAAGGGGAAGATTGACTGCTATGGTTGGTCGAGCAGTTTAGTGAGTTTTCTGCGGGCTACTACTTCACATGATACAAAGTTAGACTGTCGGATTAAAAGGAGACAGATCAACGACTACAGACAAGCATTCAGACTCGGGGGTCCACACCTTTTCTTGTGGGTCCATGGTAGTTTAGACTTTGGTTTTTGTTTACATTAGTGCGGCTTTTTGTTGTGGGCACTTTAGCTGTTTTATTTGGGGGTTTCCCCTCTTCCCTTTGTGGGGTTTAGCGCCTCTGAGTGCTTGTTGTAAACTTTGTACATTTTTTTCTTTCCTAAGTCAATAGAAGGTTCGTCTCTTGCTTTAGCAAAAGAATAATAGCCAAATTATTGGAATCCAAATGGGTGGTGTTGATGTTGTATTATGACTCCAATGGTTAAAAACACTGGGAACAATGGCCCTTAATTTTCAAGATATTTTCATAATATTTTTCTCAAAAGGAAAGGAAATTAAGCTTAGAGGTACCCAAGGGAAACCCAGTAAAGTGATAAGCTCTAATAACATGACAAACGTGATAAAAAAGGGACACCAAGGTGTAATTAAACAATTTTGTTTCATTATATGTTCAAACATATATATCCTCTTATATAGTGGATCTCCAAAAATTTATCAAAAATCATTCTAAGAGATTTGAAGAGATGCCTAATGGTCTTCCACCTACCCAAGATTATGACAATGCTATTCATTTGGAACCTGGAAGTGTACCACCTAACATTAGGCCTTATAGGTATCCACATGCATTGAAGTGTGAGGTTAAACATATTGTTCAAGAAATTATAGAACATAATTCAACCTACCCATAGTGCTTTATCTTCACCAGTGGTGATGGTTATTAAAAAGGATGGGTCATGGTGTATGTGTCCATATTACAAACAACTCAACAAAATTAAAATCAAAGATAAATTTCCTATTCCTATCATTGATGAATTATTAGATGAATAATAGGAGGAATTTTATTTACTAATTTGGATCATTAAAAAGGATGGGTCGTGGTGTATATGTCCATATCACAGACAACTCAACAAAATTAAATCAAACAAAAATTTCCTATTCCTATCATTGATGAATTATTAGATGAATAACAAAAGAAATTTTATTTACTAATTTGGATCTCGATTTTGGATATCATCAAATTAGAATGAGGCAAGAAGAAATTCCTAAAACATCCTTTAGTACACATGAATATCATTATGATATTTTGGTTATGCCATTTGGACTTAAAAATGTATCTTCAACATTTCAAAGCTTGATGAATTCTACTTTAAAATCCTTCCTTAGAAAATTTATGTTAGCATTTTTCGATGGCTTACTAATCTACAAAAAATCTTGGGAACAGAATGTACAACATGTTGACAGGGTCTTAACACTATTGGAAGAGCAAAAAATATATGAAAATCCTTGAAAATTTGCCTTTGGAATTCAAGAATTGGAATATTTGGGTCATATTATATCACATGAGGGTGTCAAGGTAGATCGTAAAAAAATCAACCTATAAAGGAATGGCCAATCCACAACACCTTGAAAAAACTCAGAGGATTCATATGATTGATAGGATATTACCACAATTTTGTCAAGAATTATGGTCAAATAGCAACACCTATAACAAAATTACTGAATAAGGAAGCATTTTCTTGGACTAAGGAAGCAACCAAATATTTTAAAGAACTTAAAGAATTTATGTGTACAACTTCCATCTTGGAACACCTAACTTCACAAAAACCTTCATTGTGGAGTGTGATGCTTCATGTCATGGCATTGGTGTTATTTTTATGCAAGATGTTGGGCAGCGGATCCCCCCATAGCAGGTTTTTGGGGCTTAAAGCTCAAGTTTTGGTCAATGTAACGTAAATACCCCGCAAAATGTGGGCGCGGAGAGCGAGATTCTAGGGTTGTTCACCCTAAAATAATTCAATTTAATATAGATTGTGTCAGCCTACACATGGTCCGCGGACCATGGGATTGTATAAATAGAGAGAGGCTCTATGTGTAAAGTCAGCTTTTTAGAAAAAAGTCAGATGATGTTCCTTCAGATGATGAATTAAGCTCTGAGTCTGTGAGTCCGAGTCTGGGGATGTAGTAGTAGGAAGAGGCTCTGCAGCTATGTGCGCAGAGGCTTGCTCGAGTCCGTAGCTGTGTGCATGGACCCCTGCAGCTGAGTGCACAGGATAGTTTTGGTATTGTAATGGAATAGAGTATTAATAAAAGATAAGTTGATTCTAAAATATTGTGCATCTTCTCTCATATCTGTGTGTTTATGCTTCTATTGTATTTATGCATCTCTTTACAGTTTTATGATTGCACGCACTTGTTATGAATGTTGAATGGTTAATAAGAATATTGGGTACACACAATTAAGTCAAGATCTATAATAAGAGCATAGTAAGGATAAGGGATCTAGATAGCACCTCTTTGCGCTCTTTACAGAGCTGTGCAGAAGCAGTCGCACAAGTTGTGAAGGTCAGACGGCTGCGCGGAGTAGTGCAAGCGTGCAGGTTGGGTTTGCGAACTTCCTAGACCTCATCAAAACATCCCTAGGGTGCAGAAACCTGGTTCACACACCCTTCCATACTACCTCAGGTGAGACCTCAGTCCGTGCACTGTGGGTTGTTGCCGAAAGGGCAGTAGTTTCAGGATTTGTTTGGCTAAATCACTTCTGAACTTGGGTTAGGCCCCAACAAGCCAACAAATGGTTCCGTTGCTGGGACCGGGATCTGCCTAAGGGATGTCTGATGTCGTGCCATTGGAACCCTACGAAGGAAGAAATTGAAGAGTGGTTGGACAAGAAGCTTCACGAGTTCATGACACAGGAAAATAGAACTCCACAGATATCTAAGAAGAGGTGGCTGGATCGCTACGTATATACGGAAATCCATGAGATCTTCTTCGCATCCTTCCTGTCTGAACTGTATAACTAGATCGCGAGGTTAGCCGACAGCCAGGGAAGGTACAAGCTCGATCAACCAATAGTGTGGACTCTGGAGTTAGTGCACAGACTAGAGGCATCAGAAGATAAGATCACGCGAGCTGTGAACCATTGGCTCGACTAGATAATAGGAGGGTTTATCACTGAATTTGCGATAGACACGACTGTGAGCTACAGCGAAGCAGAAAGATGTTTTCTCAAGGGACCGTGAGGTAAGTACATCAAATCTTTGAATACCTGGATTAAGATGTTGTTATGTGAAAAATGGGTGATGCGAATACACTAATGTTTGGAACAACACGGAGTGGAAAGGTCTACAGAGGTAGCGGGGAATTAGGAAACAGTCCCTTAATTTCACCTTCGCGAGAGAGTGAGGAAGAGCTCACTCGGGTCTCTCCGAGGAGTACAGTTAGTTTGATAAGGTAGCACATTCCGCAGTTACCATCTCCACTTATGCCACCACTCACTTCATCTCCTTCACCTCCATATTTTCCCACACCACCTCCACCAAACCAGTAGTTTAGTATGGCGAGTGCGATTAAGATACCCATATTCAGAGGAGTAGGGAATGAGGATCCGGATCAATTCTGGTTTGTGGTAAGAGCAGTATGGGAAGAACAAGTGGTTACAGATGACAAAATTAAGAAGGACACATTGGTGAGCGTGCTGCAGGATCGCACATTGACATGGTATATCAAGCATTCCAATGATCACCCAAATGTAGGAATAGCGGAGATCCAGAATGCGTTGAACAAAGAATTTAGCCGATCGAAATTAGAAACGTAGTCAATCATCGGATTTAAAGAGATCATGATGTTGCCAGGTGAGACCCCATGGGATCTGGATCAGCGGCTGAAGAGTACCATCCACGAGGCTAGTATGATGCTAACAGATGCGCAACACTATGCGTGGTTTGTGGCATCTTTGAAACCCCACCTGAGGACGGTGTTGTCGCAGCAGAAGCTTTCAACCCAGGCCGAAGCATTGGAAATGGCGATGAGGTTGCATGAAACACCGATACAGGATCTGAGGTTAGGAGTTCAACAAATCCACATACAACTACAAAATATTTGCCTAGAAATGCAGATCTTGAAGCAAGATAGGGTACCACGACCGGAGGCGTGCAAGGAAATGTGGTGCATAAAATGCAAAGGCCATGGCCATGACAAGGATCACTGTCCAGTATTTGCAAACTACTTGGCAGGAGAAGGACCAATGCCATTGAGACCAGAGGTGCAGGTAGGGCTGAGTGCGACACCTGCGCTATGGTGCACGATCTGTCAGATTGGAGGAAAACACACAACGGATAATTGTCACTTGTTGCGGAAGTATACATAGACTCCGAAACAACTATTTTTTAATTTCTATAGGTCGGTGGGCCACAATGAGTGTACTTGTCGCAACTATGAGTTGATGATGGAGCAAACCCCAACCTATAGAACGCAGACAAAAACGCAAGGCCTTGACCCAGCCGTGGGGATGGCGCACGCTAGATTTCAGGGGCGAGGTCGAGGACGAGGATGGATGGGCCCAGGAAGGGGCCGCGGACAATTAATTTGTTACAATTGCGGAGGACCGGGGCACTACGCCCACAATTGTACTAATCCAACAAGAATGTCTTATTCATATTGTGATCAGTCTGATCATGAAATGATAGATTTCCCTACATTGATCGCACAGATGAGCGAGAAAGGGGTACTTCAGCTTACTCCAACTCAAAATATTCAAATGATGAGGTCTGAACTGCATGAATAAGACCCAAATGTGAATATGGTTCTCAGAAGCGACGTGACCATAGGGGAAGATAAGGGGAAGCAGCCCAAGGAAGATACATAGGTTCACAAGGCTCCTACAAAGGAACCATAGTTTGACTTGGAATGCGCAAAGGAGACGTTTATGGAAGCTAAGAAGAGCTTCGCAGAGGCCTCTACTTTAGGTAGTAAGGATCAACTAGAGCCAAGAATGGATCCCTCTATGCTTAATACCTTTTTAGAGACATACAAGTAGCTGCTGCATGACAATAGGGTAGTTAAAGGACTATAAGAGCTGATCATTAGGTGCGTAGGGTCAGGTGAACCACACATAGTCCAGAAACTGGGAAAGCATACATTGCACACTGGAAGGGAGATGAGGTTGACGGCACAGATTGGTGAATACGAAATGGATCAGGTAATCTTGGACCTAGGGTCTGACGCGAATGTGTTACCTAAGCAGACATGGGAACGCATGGGCAAGCCCATGTTACAGTGGTCCCCTATTCAATTATTAATGGCGAACCAACAGAAGATTTTTCCCATGGGGAGGTTGTAAGGGGTAACAATTGATATCGAAGGTGCAAGCACACAGACAGACTTTGAGGTAATAGAGATTGTCAATGACAACAATCCTTATCCCGTGTTGATAGGAATAGACTAGGCCACTGATATGAATGGGGTCATCAACTTGAAGAAGTAGAAGATGATATTCGAAAAGAAGTCCCTACGCGTAGTAGTTCCATTGGATCCAGTCGAAGGAGCGCGCTACACTAAACCTGTGCCACGATGATGGAAGCGACGATGAGCTAGACTGTATCTACAAGATAACTGCGCGAGATCAAGATTGGGTGAATTCGACTATAGATGGAAGGATCTTGTTGGAGTGTGCAAGTTCCTCCACCACGGATTTAGACGAGGAAGATGAACGTTGGCACAATTAGTTGAACGAAGTGACCACGCTGAATTGCAACATGATGATTAGATCACTCTGTTGAGTAACAACCCAGGCTTGAGATCTGCCGACATATGATGGATTGACAGCAGTGGATGAATTATTGAGCAAGTTTGAAAGCACGGTACCAGAACAACAACGGTTCGATGCAT
The DNA here is from genome assembly GCA_031772625.1 of Pinus tabuliformis. Classification (NCBI taxonomy): domain Eukaryota; kingdom Viridiplantae; phylum Streptophyta; class Pinopsida; order Pinales; family Pinaceae; genus Pinus; species Pinus tabuliformis. The sequence goes on along the minus strand of CM062804.1, from coordinate 464,595,379 downwards.
TAAAATGGGCATTGCGCGCGACACCAGTGCACTGGTGGGGAACACATCAAGGAAATTTTGAAAACTGGCACAAATGTAGAAGGATGATGTGCCTGTGGTTTGGAAAACCACAACTACGGATAGAAGATAAATATTATAGACGAGATGACCCGCACATGCACCTCGTGAAATGGACCGAGGCCTATGGGGAAGAACCTCAGCCTGAATGGGTACACTTATTCTACCATAGCCTGGATTTCATAGCCATGAATTGGTATACGAAGACGGAACTCCGACATGGTATGGGAGAATGGGATGTATTACGCGAGGGATTTTTGTTAACATTCACATTTGAAGACTAATGGTTAGATACTGTTGATGACATGCTGCAAGCCGTAAAAGTCGCCATCTTCAGAATACCACAATAACCATGGCCAGTCATTCAACCAGCATGGGAAACCCAGTTAAGCAGTGCCCTAGAATGTTATAATGTGTAAGTAGAGGAGGATGATGATGACCGTCGGAATATTAGTATTCCAGAAACTGAAGGGAGTTGCAAAGTTAGAGGACCATCAATTGAGGATCCCAACATCACTGCGTCACTAAAAGAAAACAGGTAAACATTGGAACATATGTGGAACTGAAGTACATGATGCTTGGGCACTATTGGGACGATGTTATGGTCGATAAGGTTGCCGAGTTACTCTATGAATATCAAGATTTGTTCCCGACCAAAATCACGGACTTAAAGGGGATCATTGGCGACTTAGGGATGATGAAGATCACCCTGAAACCGGACGCGAAGCCCGTTAAGCAGCGAACTTACCATTTGAATCTGAAGTATAAAGAAAAGGTCTGTAAAGAACTAGACAAATTGCTTGCAGTCAGAATTATTGAACCAGTGGAAGAATCCGACTGAGTGAGTCCTATGGTAGTAAAAGAGAAAAAATAGAAGGGTGAAATTAGAATATGCGTGGACCTCAGGAAGCTCAATGACACTTGTGTTCATGATCCATTCCTGACACTGTTTACAGATGAAGTATTGGAGAATGTTGGCGGTCAGGAAGCTTACTTATTCACAGATGGCTTCTCAGGGTACCTTCAAATCAAGATCGCTCCAGAAGATAGGAGCAAGACAAACTTTGCAACCGAATGGGGTTGTTTTCAATACACCGTTATGCCCTTTGGACTGAAGAACGCGCTAGCAATATTTTCGTGCATAGTGGTGGCCGCGTTCAAGGAATACATCCCCAACTTCTTAGAGGTCTATTTGGATGATTGGACTATATTCGGGTTAGTTAAACACCATATAGCAAGCTTACGTTTGATGCTAGATACTTGCCGACGACACCAAATTGTGCTGAATCTAAAAAATTCACCTTCCTCGTCCCCTTTGGAAACCTACTCGACCATGTGGTCTACAAACAAGGTTTGATGGTGGATCCTGTGAAGATAGTTATTATTCTCAATCTGGAAGCATCGCGAAGTGTCAAACAACTACACACTACGTTGGGGCACATTGGTTATTATAGGAAGTTTATCAAGAGATATGCACAAATAACAGTGCCAATGGAGAAGCTATTGAAAAAGGGTGCTACATATTGTTGGAATGATGATTGTAGGAAAAGTTTGGATGTTCTCAAGGAGAAAATGGCATCCGCTCCCATCCTGGTCTTCCCAAAATGGGACATAGAATTTCATGTACACGTTGATGCGTCGTGTATCGCACTGGGAGCTATACTTACGCAGGAAGGTGCGGAAGGCGTGGATCACCCGATCACGTTCGCGAGTCGGTGGTTGTCGAAAGCCAAAAAGAACTACTCTAATATTGAGCTCGAAGGGTTGGCAATGGTATACATGCTCAAGAAATACTGACACTATTTACTTGGCAGGCACTTCAAGATGTGTACTGATCATTTCGCGTTGAAATACCTGGTGAAGAAGCTTGTGTTGGGGGGGTGCATATGTAGATGGCTATTACTGTTTCAAGAATATGACTTTGAGGTCATCGTTAAGCCAAGACACCTAAATGTAGAACCAGATCACTTATCATGAATTGAGATAGGTGAGGAGCCAACAAATTTGGAAGAAGGACTACCTGATGCACAACTCTTTGCGATGCGTGTCGAGGACGACCACTTCGAAGATATAATTCATTTTTTAACCACAGGGACTGCACCAAAGGAATATTCAGTTCAAAAGAAGAACAAATTGGTGGTGTGCGTGGTGGACTTTTCTGTCATCATAGGGCACCTCCACAAAATGGGAAACGATGAGATATTTCGAAGATATGTACTTGAATTTGAACGAAGACAGATCCTCACGGAAGCACATGGAGGGGCTGCAGGAGGACACTATGCAGGATGTGCAACGACACAGAAGATTCTTCGCTCTGGGCTATGGTGGCCAACCCTAAATCAAGATTTGAAAGCACACTATCAGGCCTGTGATGTATGTCAAAGGACTAGGAAACCATCACGAAGGGATGAGATGCCACTCAATCCACAAATGATGTTGCAACCATTTGAAAAATGGGCAATCGATTTTGTAGGACCAATCAAACCTCAGGGGAAGATGGGTGCATGCTACATCATCACCGTGACAGAATACCTGACTCGATGGGCAGAAGCACAGTCGGTTAAGGACTGCACAACTACGATAGCTATGAAATTTTTGTTTGATAATGTATTGACATGGTTTGGTTGCCCAAAAATTTTAATGAGTGACCGTGGGACACACTTCCTGAATGAGACCATCAGCACACTCACTGAGGAATTCTAGGTGTATCATCAGCATAATACACCGTACCATCGCCAAGCTAATGGGACAGTAGAAGCATTCAACAAAATTCAGGAAACTACGCTGACCAAGGTATGCAATGCGCAGCGAAACGACTGGGACCTGTGCATACCTACCATGTTATGGGCATACATAACCATGTGTAAGAAATTGACGGGTCAGACACCTTTTAGGTTAGTCTATGGCACGGAAGCAGTCATGCCAATGGAATATATTGTACCCAGTTTACGAATAGTAGCAATTACAGGAATGTCGGACCACGAAGCCTTGGAAGAGAGACTCGCACAATTAGAAGAACTTGAGGAAGAACGGTTTCTATTGGGATTCCATCAGTAGGTATAGAAACAATGCGAGAAAGCCTAGCACGATCACCATATCAAGATGAGCACATTCAAGGTAAATGATTTAGTGTCGCTGTATGACAGCAAGTTTGAAAATTTTTTGGGGAAACTTAGAATGCATTGGTTAGGACCATATGTGGTAAAAGAAGTTACAGACGGGGGCGCGGTCCAGCTAGTCAAACTTAATGGAGAACCCTTCCCAGGAAGAGTAAATGGCAGTCGCTTGACACCGTACACAGGTGGGCCAACCATCTGACTAACCAACAAAAGTATAGTCTTCGCGACTCGACAAGCCGAATAGAGTTGTGGGACTATAAACATAGGTATTAGAAGCTAGCATCAAAGTACAGAATCAAGTCAGATGCAGATGATTCACAAGAAAAGATGAACTAGATCCAGACGACGGAAACATGGTGCGTTGCAGACCTTCGCGCAACACAGGCCCAGTTGGATGGACTTCGCGGAAAGATTGCCACACCAGTCGAGTGACTCGAGGATGAGTCATGATGATTGTGTTGGGGGCCTGTTGGGCAGTGGATCCCCCCATAGCAAGTTTTTGGGGCTTAAAGCCCGAATTTTGGTCAATGTAATGTAAAGAACCTGCAAAATTTGGGCGCGGAATGCGAGAGTCTAGGGATTTCCGCCCTAAAATAATGAAATTTAATATAGAATGTGTTGGATTGTATAAATGGAGTGAGGCTCTAAGTGTAAAGTTAGTTTTTTAGAAAAAAGTTAGATGATGTTCTTTCGTGATGAATTAAGCTCGAAGTCTGTAAGTCTGAGTCTGGGGTCGTAGTAGTAGGAAGAGGCTCTGCAACTGTTTGTGCAGAGGCTTGGTAGAGTCCGTAGCTGTGTGCGCGGACCCCTATAGCTGAGTGCATAGGATGGTTTTGGGATTGTACTAGAACATATGATTAATAAAAGATAAGTTGATTCTGAAATATTGTGCATCTTCTCGCAGATTTGTGTGTTTATGCTTCTGTTGTATTTACACAGCTCTTTATAGTTTTATGATTGCACACACTTGTTGTGAATGTTGAATGGTTAATAAGAATATTGGGTACACACGATTAAGTAAAGATCGATAATAAGAGCATAGTAAGGATAAGAGTTCTAGATAGCACCTCTTCGCTCTCTTTACAGAGCTACGCGGAAGCAGTCACACAAGTTGCGAAGGTCAGACGGCTGCGCAGAGTAGTGCAAGCATGTAGGTTGGGTTCACGAACTTCCTAGACCTCATCAAGACATCCCTAGGGTGTGGAAACGCGGTTCCAACACCCTCTCATACTACCTCGTGTAAGACCTCAGTCCGCACACCACGAGATGTTGCCGAAAGGGCCGGTAGTTTCGGGATTTGTTTGGCTAAACCACTTCTGAACCTGGGTCAGGCCCCAACAAGCCAACACAAGAAGGGAGGCCACTTTCATTTGAAAGTAGTGAACTTAAAGGAAGTAATTTAGACCCATATATGAAAAATAAATTGTGGCCATACTAAATGTAGTTAAGAAATAACATGCATACCTAATAGGAAGACACTTCAAAGTAAAAATAGTTCATGGAAATCTTAAGTTCTTATTCAAGCAAAGACTATCTTTAGAAGAGCAATAAAATTGGTCAAAATTTGTTGGGTTATGACTTTGAAATTATATTAAAAAAATGGAAAACAAAATATTATGGCAGATGTGCTCTCAAAGAAATAGGAAGACACAAATGGTTTACCATGCATTATTTCCATTCTACAATCTGACTGGGTGGAAGAAGCAAGGATAGAATGGAAGCAATATGAGAAGATATGCAAGATCATCCAACAACTATAAGAGGACCATGGTGTAGTGTAAAATTTTATATGTAAAATTATTCATTGTGGCATCAAGATCGCTTATACTTATGTAAGAATTATCAACTCAAACAAAAGGTCCTTTTGGAATTACACACTTATCTTGTAGGAGGATATTCAGGGTTCTTAAAAGCATACCATAGGATCAAGAATCATATTTTTTGGGAAGGTATTAAAGTAGATGTGAAAAATTGAGTTGGTAGAATGTGCGGTATGCCAAAAAAATGAGGGAGACACAATTAAGACCCCAAGGCTCTTTCACCCATTAGGTATACCAAGCCAACTATGGAAATAAGTTTAAATAGATTTTATTATGAGATTACCCAAATCCAAAGGAAAGAGTTTCATTATGGTAGAGGTAGATCGAATAGCAAAGTATGCCCATTCTTTCTCTCTTTCTCATAATTTTAAAGTAAGTACAATGGAAAAAAATTCATGGAAGCAATCCAAAATCTACATGGAATACCAAAGATTATTATAAGTGATAGAGTCCAATTTTCACTAGAAATTTGTGGAGTGAATTATTTTCTTATTGGGTACTCAATTGGCTCACAACTCATCTAACCATCCTCAATTTGATGGGAAAAATGATATTGTGAATAAATGTTTAAAAGGATTTCTAAATTGTTTTTCATCTAACAAACAAACACAATGGGTCAAATGGTTACCCTTGGAAAAATTGTGGTACAACACATCCTTCCATACTTCTGTTGACAGTGTTGGACCCACCAACATGTCAAGGGATCTCCTTGGTAAGAATTCCCAACTAGACCTTAGATCGTTTGGTGTAGGAGTCCTAGCAGTGGGTTGTACAGTATCACCTTGACCATGGTTGCGCGCAGAGGCAAGTAATATGTCCCTGTTGGTAGCAAGGGTGTGACATACACAACAATTCAAGGAAGGTGCATGAACAGTTCTAACACACGAAGGGTTAGGTGAGTGCACCCCTTGGAAACCTGTGAAAGCATGGAGTTAAGAAGGGAACACACTAGCAAATATGCATCACAAACTGGAAGGAAATTAAGCTAGAAATCCAATGTGATGGTTAAACCAAAAACACATTTGAGTAAGATTCATACATACTTGTATAGAGAAGTCATACGACATGCGTAAGCAAACAGATACATATATCATTAGAGTAAACAAGTTAGCTGAAATACAATAACAACATATGCATGAAACGTGTTGGTTCTGTTATATTAATAAGTGAAAGTTCCAGTCATACAATACAACCATGACCAACCACTAGTTTTGACAATGGAATGTTACAGTCACTACTGCCTACTCCTCCAAAGAGATATACTAGCTCTGCAGAGTGGAGAAGACAAGGCTCATTACAATACTCTCCAAACTTTCTCTAAGATAATCCTATCAAAAGCTTGGCTGACCAAAAGCCTCTACAGTGAGTTATGAGTTACTATATATAGCAAAGGGTAGGGTGACCCTTGAAATCTCCCTTTGCAACTGTTCACCTACCCTCATGACTCTTCAACTACTCTATGACTGTTACATTCAACTATTGACACTTGAACTTCCACTTGACAAAATGTTACATACAATATGCACATGTACCATGTGAGACAAAATAAGCTTGAGTAATCCATGCAAGACATCACTAACATTAAGAAAGTTGTGGTAAGACCAAATATTTGACATCCTTGCGATGATCGACGGTGGAGAACTGATGCCAAGCTTGGTCGTCCATGATGGTGTCCATGCGGTTAATGGTGACATCTTGCTGAAAGTGAAATCTTGCCTCCATTGCATCTAGGTACACTTCTATGGCTCCTATATTCAACTCGTTTGATAATATGTGCATCACTGCCTTGAGTGTAGCTAGAATAGTAACATACTGATGCATAGTGTCTGTGTTGATCTTCGAGTGTGTGCCAATGACCATGCACATCAACTTGTCAAAATACATGTTCAGCTCCAGTCGGACTTGCTTCTTGTCTTCGCCTTGGTGAGTGTGCCAAATGGGTGGGATCACATGCGTGTGCACAATGAAATCCATTCTATTAAATACCCTTGCATGCGATCGACAACACTTCTCACCCTATGTGCTCCATGCCACCTGCTAAATGGATATATAACCTATATGGGTGAAGTTTCATCAATCTATGCATGTTGCACCTCCTGCTATACCTATTCCTGCTGCAACTCCTTCTCTCATCTGTACAGGTATTGTTCTTACTTCGCGCAATCTTCTTGTCGCACTATTGCCTCATAGCCTCAGTCTCCAAAGTTGCTTTCATCACAAGTGGATCTGCTTGAACTTGCAACTTTGCTCCACCTCTACACTGTCAACAACCTTCCTCTTCCATGTGTCGCATGCAAGCTTTCTACCTTCTACTACTGCTAATGGTGTTGCTTGCTGTGATGCTGCTACCATTTCATCTCGATATCCTTTTCCATGAACAACTTAATTTCTTCATATATAGGCAAGTTCATAGACACTTGATCGACTGCATCCCAGTTGTGCTTTGAACGTTGTCATCGAATCTGCTCTCCTGGAAGCCATTGTACCTATGTTTCTAAGAGGCAGACGAACACATGTGATACCTGGAGACATAGTAACACTCATGACAAGAAATATGTTAGTCTAAAACCAAAACAAATGGGAGGACTAACATGCAACATACCTGCCAAAACTACCAAAACTACGCAAGGCACAGTTTAGGTTGTCGGGAGGCTGACTGACTATTGGAACTTTGTAATGCACAATCTAGCCTCACATGCTAAGGAATGAAACTGCACAATGTGCAATTTCAGTCAGCAGTGGCATGCAAATCAGCAAACTTCATTACATAGTTTCTAGGGCCAGCAAGGCACTGCCTCCTAGAATTGCTCAATGAAAGCCTAGAGGTCAATGCTAGGCCATACCTATGCAATTTATGAAGGAAAGGCATAGCCTTCAATTCCAAAAATGTGCAATGCTAACCGGGTAAGGCAAGGTTTGGGCTAAGGCAACCTAGACTTGCCAACAGGCGACTGAAAACATGAGAAGTCTGAATGCATGGTGATAATGAGTGTAAACAAGAGTGAATGATCATGCATGCAAACAGTAAGTGAAGGATTCAGAAAAGGGGAAAGCATGCATGTGTGTGAAGCAAGTCGCTGCAACGATGACCGTTGGTGCAAAATAGTGTCATGCATGTGACAACAGTGAGATGCAAATGAAAAATGAAATGGTGCTTATACAAGCTAACATACATGCAAATGAGAATAGGTGCTCATTGAAATAAATTAGACATCACTTACACAAGCTGAAACACAAAAAGCGACAGTAACGCAGCGCAAGACATGCAAAGTTGGCTTACCCCAAAACAACTGAGTTGAATGTGTCAGCGACTCCTAGATGCATTGTGGGATGTTAGAGCTGCAAGATCAATGTGAGGAATGAGCTCGGTAGCATATGGTTCATAAGTTTTGATAAAATTGAGGTTATGACGTGCATGTCGCAAATCTAGGAAAAGAGAAACTTGGCGGGAGGTTTCTAAAATGAGCCTTACATGTAACCTCCAACTACTAAAATAGATCCCTAAATTTAGGGATGCCTTTGCATGCTTCCTTGGGAAAGGTAGTCCATGCATGCAAATCAGTTTTTCTCGGTCCTGGAGGGAACCGATCAACCTGAAGGCACATGCATTGGTCTACGAGCCCAGGATGAAAATTTGTTTAGTTCCTGGGCTGAGTTGGGCTAGTTGTCCCAAAGGGATTGTGCAATTTTTGGGGTCAATAGGTGACTACCTCCCACAATTGCGTAATTTTTGGGTTGAGCTGTAGTGGTAGGTCAGATTGTGCAGTTTTCTGGAGGAAGACTACCTGACTTCTCTGTGCAATTCTCGAGCCCAACAGGTTGTCAGGCTCATTTGCGTAATTACTGGATGGAAGGCTGGTTCCCCTCTAGAATTGCGCACTTTTTTGAGGGGTTATTGACATAATGATTTACAAAATTCTTGAGCTCAGTAGGTTGTCCCACTGATTTGTGCAATTTCTGGAGGGAGGGTTGGATTCCTCTCCAGAATTGCACAATTTTCTAGGGGAGTTCCTTGGCCAGCACATGGTCTAAGTCCAGAAAGATAGCCTGTGAGGGGAGTGAAGCAAACTGACATGCACAGGATGATAAGACACTGAGAAATAACTAAATCCTTTATGCTTGATGGTGCAAGCCATGCTGTTGAGGATGGTTGGTAGGGAGGCTCCAAAACGAAGCTAAGGAAAACATTTGGAGGGTGTTTGTAGCTGCTACAACACTTGGCGACACACTGGTAGAACCCCAGCTCTCAGAATGGACCTTGTTCATCAAAATCAAGTCTAACACCTCCAGAAGTATTGTTTAGTTCTTCGTTCCTCTTGCTTTCCACACTTGCTTAATCGTAAGATGTAACATTTGACAAGTTCTTGGTCAGTCGACACACATTCCAAGCCAAGCCAACACAGTTTCATTCAATTGGGGATGAGGGGTATATTGGTGCACAAGCCATATGGTTGTCAGAGTTTTATTTTCATCTTTGGTGTTGCTCCACTGCAAGTAGGCCTGGACAGTACCCCAAAAGAGTCACGCAAGAACACAAGCATCGCTCCACTACCAACGAGCCTAGTCAGTACCCTGACGGAGTTACTTGCATCACCTCTCTGCATAGGAATCCTTTCCCTTCTTTCACCTTATTCATTTTTCATTTTTTTCGAAATTTTTTCACATTTTCATTTTTTCATTTTTCATTTTTCGTAACTGTGCATAGCACTTATTCATTTCAGAGGTAGAAGAGGGATCCCAACTTATTGAGAGTAGAAGAGGTTGTTCCTTCAGAGAAGTAGTTTGTATATACCTATGACGTGCTTGTTAAGGTTTTCCCCCTCACCTTAATCTACTTGACTGAGTTGACAAGGATTAACCCAAAAACAACCAACTAGAGTAGGTGACACTAGTTAGCACACAAGCATTGTGTTTTCACCAAGGTTCACTTTGAACAATACATATTTTCCATCGACATATCATGGAATGAAGACAAAATGTTCTTCATGCAGAGGCAGGACGACAAATAACCAAGTATTGATAATTTCACAAGTCCTCTTGTACTTTACCCATCTTGTTTCAAGAGTCACACACAGTTTCATTCGAGACTAACCTAAAAACTTAAACAAGAAAATAATGAAAAAACGAAGTAAAATAAGAACTAACTGCATAAGAAAAGCGAGTAAGAAAACAAGCAGGAAAACAAACAAACATGCAAAGCAATAGGCAAACATGCATGAAAGCAAACAAACCAAAAGCAAACACTACTCCTAATCCTAAGCTAATGGTGCATGGGTTTTCTCACGTAAAGTGATACTTGCAATGCATCCATCGATGCATTGGTTGACCCATGTTGGTGAAGGCATGGTTTGCGAACAACACAACTATGTGAACCAACAAGCCTGAAAGATATAACAGTGAAGTCAAACACACTCTGAGTTTAATTGTGCCCACAGTACATAAGTGAGTGAAATACATGAAATGAAATTTGTGGACTTGTCATGGTGTTGTGCTATACTACGTGTTTATGTTAATCATATGCACACTCTTGACTGTGATATGCAAGCAAACGTGAGAAAAGTACACCACTTACGTTGCCCAAGTGTGCTTGCCATGTAAGATTCCTCCAATGCATGAGCAATGGGATCATGTAGTTCAAGTGGAGGAAGAGAAATCTGAGTGTTAGATTGATCTTTTATGCATATAGATGAGTGATTAGGAGCCTTGGGTGTTTGAACAATTTCCTGATCGGAAGTGAAACCAACCTCAGGACAGCGAGGGCCTGAAATAACCATCATCTTGGGCTGAAGATCCTCGACAGTCTGCGGGGTTTCGTCTTCGTCAACAGATAGATCATCGTAGAGCAGTGTATTAGGCAGATTAACAACAGTTGAAACAATATTGTGATCGAATGAAGAAGTAGAGAGATCACGACAATCAAGATCAAAAAATTCATGATTTTTGTCGGTATCCTCATGGTTTGATGGATCACACAAAGGGGTAGATGAGAAGAAAGAATGTTTACCCTCTGCATTTCTAGAAAAATCAGATGAAAAATCAAGTTTACTTTCAATGAATGATGGGTCCTCTCTGTTGTCGGATGATGGGCTAACATATAGTGTGTCCTTCGAATGATCAACAATGGGTGCATCCGTGGACGAAGATACACATGAAAAATCATGGATGGTGGGATCATCAAGGATGTCAGGAAAAAAAGGGGGAGGTACAGACATACAAGGATGATCAGCTACTGCCGGTGGATGTTCAAGCTCCTAGTCATACTCTTCATGAATGATAGCGCATGTTGGTTGTGCAACACTAACTCTGTCAATGGCTTGATCCTCGTTCACAACAAGTGTAGAGTCCAGAATGGAAGAACACAAGGCAGTGCCATCCAGAGGATCACCCGAGTATGAAGATGGAGGTTGAGGTACAAAATACATATGAGAACCCAATGGATTCACAACCAAGCTTGTGTGAAAATTAGAAGGAGCGATGTCATAAGGATGTGACAGTTGAACAGATGTGTGTGCATATTCTCCCACATCACTCTGCGATGGTGGAGCTGTTTGATGAGGGGACAGAAGACAGTCACTTGTGACAACGACTGTGTCCATCTATGATTGCGTGGCTCCATCACTGAAGTATGTTGAGTGGGGTTTGAGATTGAATTTCTTCTGTAACAATCTCCAAGGTAAATGTGCATATAAAAAACATAATAGGAACAGAAATACAATAAACATATCAGCCATCAAAATCCATATATACATTAGTATATTTTCACATGAAAATCAAGGGAATGAATTTTTTTATTAATAAATGCAATGAACCAACCGGAGATGGGACCTACCATGTTCCACCCAACCATAGATTGGCTGATCCAGGTCTCTCTTCAACCAATCACCCTCGTGCCATATTCCAAGCATGAATACAGGATCTCATAGAACACATCAATCAAAACTCATCCAGGGCTTCCAGAGGCCACCCACCTCAACCCATCAAATAGTGATTCCACCTCACGTCATACATCACCAAAAACCATCATCAAATTGGTCTCCATCCAAGCCTTCTAGGGCTTCCAGAGTGTTTGTCCAACCAAGGCTTCCATAACTAGTAACTCAACCCACAACTTATACATGGCTTCCAAAGCGTTTTCCCAACCAAGGCTTCCAGAACTAGTAACTCAACCCATAAATTATATAGGGCTTCCAGATCATTTTTCCAATCATGGCTTCCAGGACTAGTAACTCAACCCACCAATGGTTTCCAGAGTGTTTGTCCCACCAGGGCTTCCAAGACTAGTAACTCAACCCAAGTTGTTATACGGCTTCCAAAGAATTTTTTCAACCAAAGCTTCCAGGACTAGTAACTCAACCCAAGCCATTACAGGGCTTCCAAAGCATTTTTTCAACGAGGGCTTCCAGGACTAATAACTCAACCCAAGCTAACAAAAACAAAGCAATGAAAGTAAACCCGTAATCACCATGGGTATCCAGGAAATGACAAGGCTAGGCAATCAACTATTGATCCAGGCAATCCTCCATGCCAATGATAGATCACAACCAATAAACCACATGCATGTGCCATGCATTACAAAACTAGTGAATAAATCATACATGTAACTCGATACCTGCAGGAAAATCTGATGTATTTGTTGATGTCGATGCCCTCTTGCTCTTTCCTGTTCTTCCTTTTCCTTCTTGCTCCAAGAATCCAAGTATGCCACACCCTCCAAGAGTGTTCCAAGAAAACTCTAAGTCTCCAAGAGTATGAGAGAGAGAGAGATAGAGAATAATGAGAGAGATCCAAAGCTAAACTGACAAAAGATTCACACTGGAAGGAAGAAACTTGCCAACTCATCGTCAAAAGCCTTTTTATGAATGAGGCCTCTATTTTCTTCATTTTCCATTATTTTCCTTCATTTTCCTCCTCACATGCAACCTGTGACCTTTCACCTCCTTTTTCTCCTAATTTCCATTATTTTCCTTCATTTTCCTCCTCACATGCAACCTGTGACCTTTCACCTCCTTTTCTCCTAATTTCCATTATTTTCATAAATAAATGTGCCAAAATACCTTTTTTCCTCTTTAATTCCTTAACCATTGCCTTTGCCAATTTCTTTAACTATAAACACCCAAATGAACACCCACTAGGATGTCCTGCCCACCATTTAGCTTGGAATACGTGTCCCATCATCTATGGTATTTATATATTTTTACATGGAATTTTCACGAGGGATGTTACATCTTCTTGGGATTGACAGATTTGATAAGAAAATATTAAAATCTGTCCATCATCTATGGTATTTATATATTTTTACATGGAATTTTCACGAGGGATGTTACATCTTCTTGGGATTGATAGATTTGATAAGAAAATATTAAAATATGTCCATGAGGTACTGAAATTTCATCTGACTTTTCGAGGCTTCAAACATGAATAGATGAAATCACTCCAAAAACTCCATAGGTGATTCATGCGGGGCCTTCCATTGTTTTAACAATTTTTTATCAAGTAGTTCAGGATCAAAACGATGGAAAATAGATTTGATTAGACCGTTGAATTGATTGAATGAGTGCACGAAGTTATGAGGTAGTGTGCCACACCATTGTGATGGGTGGTCACAAAGTGTGTGTGCGAGCAACAGGGAAAATTTTAAGAACCACCCTAAATTTATATGTATAATAAATGGGCTAATCCCCATGATACATAGGAAAAATGGAAGGCAATTTTATCAATAATATATATATATATATATATATATATATATAGATATATATATATATAATTTTTTTGGCGAATCTCTCACTAGATTATATTATCTTGTACAGTGATGGAGAATTTTTCACTGAATTATAAAATCTTGTAAGATCTTGGCAAATCTTTTACTGAATAATAAAACATTGTGAAGTCTTGGCGAATGTTTTGTTAAAGTATGAAACCATATATGATAATAAGAAAACATATTCATTAAACTGTAATATATTAACATACATGTTTGGAAAAAAGAAACATAATTTTCTCTTCCTACAAACAATGTTCCAAGTTTCAGTGGCCGTGTTTGTCAAGGTTCTTACAATAAACTCTTTCATATCCTTCTATTAGTTTTGATAATATTCCACAACAAAGTTCTTGTAGGTGTTGATATTGACAACGAGTTTTGTCAAGGTAGGAGAGATAAATCTTTTCTCTACAAATTTTGTCAAGCTACCACTTTTTTCAAGTTATCAAATTTCTTTCTTATTCCATAGACTCCAACTGAGAGATAAAAAAAACACATCAAGTTTGTTTACCCCAATAAGCCAACAAGTAGCAAGCCCCAACTATATTATATAAGAAAGTATTAGGTATCTGAAAGGCTTGAAGGGGATCTAATTGAAAGAAATGACCATTGTGAGAATCCTTCCAATCAATATATGAATATATAAATGTAGATTTATTATTATCTTAATTGGAAATATTCATTTAAATAATAAAATTTAATTACGTCTCTCCCAATCTAAATTGCTTATTAGCATAGTTCACTACCCTCATATGTCTCGCATTTTTTAACAGCGTTGTAACCTGTAGATTAATTTCCTTTTTGGTGGACAATCTCCACCATTTAGGAAAATATGGTGCAGTGACTCCAACCCCTATAGATCATTAGGACAAACTAAGAATAGCACAGAAGATGAAAGGTTGTACAAACCAACTTATTTTTCAAACAACTAATCCAACATCAGTACCTAAACTTTTTCATGAAGATATCATAATGAGAATGCTTGAAAAATGGTGAGAAATCTTCTACGAGGGTGATGCGGAAAGAGTAATAAGGTTTCATTGTTTTGAATTTTTTTTGTTAAATCAGAAAAAGTTAAAAACCAATATTAATGGAGATATTGGTATTTTTTACTAAATTTTGTGAAGTGACTAAATGTAGCTTTAACAATTCACCTTAAGATGTTTTTACAATATAATTTCCTAAGTCTATTTAATATCTTCATTATCATAAAAACCAACCTATATCCATCTTAACTCCACATCTACCACTCTTAGGGGGATGAAATATATTTATCCTTCTGAGCACTTGGTAGACCCAGAATTGAGATGGATGAATTTCCCCTTTAAATAGTCTATTCTCACATGAATACCATGGTATTACCATGGGTCAATACCATGGGTTATCATAAACCTGGAGCTTAAAAATTACTATTGGTAATTTATAAAAATTAATAAAATTAATAATTGATTTTTATTTTATTTTTTGTTTTAACTAAGTTAAAATGTTTAACATACATTAAATTACAACATCCATTTTTACTCTTGATCCACCAAGCCCCGAGAGGGATCAAATATTTTTTCACTCTATGCTAGTTTGCATATCACGATATTTGATCCCTTGTTATAGACATTTTTGTGTCTTACAACTCTAAGCATGAAATGTCCATAAACCAAGGGATCCTAAGTCCCTAAAAGTGTTGTTCCGGCCCCTAAAGGAACAAGGTCAAAAAATTACAGCTTCTCCCAGAAGTTCTCCACCAAAAACTGCTCAGAATCAGTCAAATCAAGATCATTTCAACTGCTCCACTAGCTAGCTGCGTTGCATAGCACCAAAGTACACTAGCTAGGTGCATTGCAACGCACCTAAATGCACTACCAGGGTGCGTTGAGCGGGAAATGACAAATGGCAGTGTCATTCCGCGAGGTGGACAGACAATGGAAGCTTCCAGAATCTTCCCCAATGACACTTGCCTCACTGAGTTCGACCAAGGATGAGTAAGAGGCTCTCAGTCTCCAAGTGGAAGCAAGAACTGACAGAGAGAAGCCACTAGTCAGATCATAAGCTGACTCATCCTCTTTGCATACATCTATATATGGATCCCTCATCCCAGAGATCTGGAGGCTGGAATTTTGTACATTGCAGAGAATTGCTGTTGGTTTTGAGATAGATATCAAAGTATTGGGTGATTTATGCTTTGTTGGAGGTGAAGAGGGGATTCCTTTGCTGGGAGGTTGATGCTGGATCAGGAATCATCGGTTGTAACTCCTCCTGGATCTTCTTGTTATATCAATAAAACTATTTGAGTTTCTCCTACATGCTTGTGTTTCATTGATGTTTGTTACATTTGTATGTTTAGCTTAAATCTGATCCTAAGTTATTTATGAATATAAATCCATGTCTTTGTGTAGTTTTCTTCTTCTGTGATCTTACAGGAACTTGGTGAAGCTGGGCAAGTAAGGGACCAGGTAGCTGGAAGCTGTCAAAGAGGAGAGAGATTGGATCAAAGGACTAGCGCAAGACACAGGTTGGTTCATCCTATTCCTCTTCGTTTATAGTTCATAAAGAAGAATACGAAAGTAGTTTTCCCTGTTTGTTTCTAAGGTTACTGTCACGCCTTAGTGGGATAGGGTCGTTCTGAATAGACACTTTTCCCGTTAACATCCCTCTCGGGGCTTAGTAGATCTAGAGTAGATATGGATCTATGCTGGTTTAATTCCCCGATTTAAATTGGCTACATTCCACATGAATACCATGGGTCAATACCATGTGCCATTTTTATTTTTATTAATACTAATATTAGGGTTAATAATGTTTTTTTGCATGGTATTAGTAATAATCTAGCCCATGGTATTTGGCCCATAGTATTTTGCCTATAGGTTTCGCCTAAATATAATTCATTTTTGAGTGTTCGTAAATATAAGGTGACTTATGGAGTAAATATAAAAAAATGTTTTGTTTGTTTACCATACCTCTCGTTTATTTATATTTTTATTAATTTACCATACTTCTTTTACAAATATGGTATTTGTCCCATAGGATTCCTCTTTTTTGAGCCTTCATAAATAGAAAGAGGGTTATGGACTAAATATAAAGAGAGGTTTTATTTATTTACCATACGTCTAGTTTATTTATATTTATATTTATTTACCATACCTTTTGAGTAAGTACAAAAAAAGGTTTTATTTATTTACCATACGTCCACTTTATTTATATTTTTATTTGTTTACACCCTTGCATGTATATAAGGTGACTTATGGAGTAAATATAAAAAATGTTTTATTTATTTACCATACCTCTCATTTATTTATATTTTTATTAATTTACCATACCTCTTTTATAAATATGGTATTTGGCCCATAGGATTCACTTAAATAAAACCTATTCTTGAAAATTAGGGCGAATGGAAGGTTGTAACTCCTAATTTCAAGGGCTAAATTTACATTTTTTACCCTCTCCCTTAAAATAAGGGGGCTATTTGAGGTGATTTGTAAAAATGTACTATGATACAAAATATTCGCCCACTAAAAATTTAAAACCCCTTAATTTAGCCTAATGGCGAACATTCGCCCCTAAAATTTTCCATGCGAGCAGTGAACAAACCTCTGTTTCATTAAAATATTCCTTGCCCTCCATGAGCGCATGGAAGTCATCTAAGTGCTCAGGCTAGGCCACTTTTCCTTCACCATCATACATGATTTATGACAAGTCATCCCAGAACTCCCTCTCGATGTGAAAGATATGTCCATTAGACAAACATTTCAGAGGGTGAACTATAACAAACTCCAGGATAGATGTGTGAAGACTCAAACAGATGATGAGGACTCAGCTTGTCATATGGCACTCCTTCTAGTGCCAATGGTGTTGGACCCGCCAACATGTCAAGGGATCTCCCCGGTAAGAAGTCCCAGCTAGACCTCAAACCATTTGGTGTAGGAGTCCCAGCAGTGGGTCGTACGATATCAGCTTGACTGTGGTTGCGCGCAGAGGTGAGTAATATTTCCTTATTGGTATCAAGGGTGTGACATATGCAGCAAGTCAAGGAAAGTGAATGAACGATTCTAACACATGGAGGGTGAGGTGAGTGCACCCCTTGGAAACCTGTGAAAGCATGGAGTTAAGAAGGGAACACACGAGCAGAGATGCATCAAAAACTGGAGGCAAGTAAGCTAGAAATCCAAAGTTATGGTTAAACCAACAACACATTTCAGTAAGATTCATACATACTTATACAGGGAAGTCTATATGGCATGTGTAAGAAAACAGCTACAAATATCATTAGAGTAGAAAAGTTAGCTGAAATACAATAACAACATATGCATGAAACGTGTTGGTTCTATTATATTAAGAAGTGAAAGTTCTAGTCATACAATACAACCATGACAAACCACTAGTTCTGACAACGGAATGTTACAGTAATGCCACCTGCTCCTCCAAAGAGATTTACTAGCTCTGCACAGTGGAGAAGCCAAGGCTCGTTACAATACTCTCCAAGATTTCTCTAATACACTCCTATCGAAATCTTGGTTGACCAAAAGCCTATACAATGAGTTATGAGGTACTATATATATCAAAGGGTCGGGTGACCCTTGAAATCCCCCTTTGTGAATGTTCATCTACACTCATGACTCTTCAACTACTCTATGACTGTTACATTCAACTATCAACACTTGAACTTCCACTTGACAAGATGTTACATACAATCTGCACATGTACCATGTGAGAGAAAATAGGCTTGAGAAAGCCATGAAAGACATCACTAACACTTGAACAGTTGTGGTAAGACCAACTATTTGACATCCTTGTGATGATCGACGGCGGCGAACTGATGCTAAGGTTGGTCACCCATGATGGTGTCCGTCCGCTCAATGGTGACATCCTGCTAAAAGCAAACTCTTGCCTTCATTGCATCCAGGTACACTACTATGGCTCCTCTATCCAACTCGTCCGATAATATGCACATCACTCTCTTGAGTGCAGCTGGACCAGAAAAATACTGATGCATAACATATGTTCTGATCTCCGAGTGTGTGCTGGTGACCATGCACATCAACTTGTCAAAATACATGTTCAACTCCAGTCGGACTTGCTTCTTGTCTTCGCCTCGATGAGTGTGCCAAATGGGTGGGACTGCATGCATGTGCACAATGACATCCATGCTCTTGAATACCCTTGCATGCGATCGACATCAATGCTCACCCTGTCTGCTCCATGTCGGCTGCTAAATGGATCTATAACCTGTATAGGTGAAGTTTCATCAATCTATGCATGTTGCGCCTCCTGCTGTACCTATTCCTGCTGCAACTCCTCTCATCTATGCAGCTCTTGTTATTTCTTCACACGATCTTATTTTTGCGCCATTTCCTCATAACCTTAGTCTCCAAAGCTGCTTTCATCACAAGTGGATCTGCTTGAACTTGTAACTCTGCTCCACCTCTACACTATCAACAACCTTCCTCTTGCATGTGTCACATGTAGGTGTTCTACCTTCTGGTGCTGTTAATGGTGTTTCTTGTTGTGATTCCAATGCCATTTCATCTTGATATCCTTGTGCATGAAAAACATGATGTCTCATAAATAGGCAATTTCATAAACACTTGATCGAATGCATCCCCAGTTGTGCTCTGAATGGTGTCATCAACTCTACTCTCCTGGAAGCCATTGTACCTATGCTGCTGAGAGGTAGATGAACACATGTGATACCTAGAGACATAGCAACACTCATGACAAGCAATTTGTGACTGACATGCAACACACCTATGTGACTGTCTATGAAGATTGTGCAATTTTCACTGGGAGGCTGGGAGACTGATTGCCAAAACCGTGCAAGGCATAGTCTGGGCTGTCAAGAGGCTAACTGACTACTGGAACTGCACAACACATAGTCCAGCCTCGCCTGCTAAGGACTAAAAATGTGCAATGTGCAATTTCAGTCAGCAGTGACATGCAAACCAGTAAACCGCATTACACAGTTTTTGGGTCCATCAAGGCACTGCCTCCCAGAATTGCACAATGCAAGCCTGGAGGTCAATGTTGGGCTAAACTTGTACAATTTCTGGAGGGAAGGTGGAGCCTTCACTTTAAGAAATGCGCAATGCTAGTCAAGCAAGGTAAGGTCCGAGCTAAGGCAGCCCAGACTCACCGACAGGTGACTAAAAAAACATGAGAAGTCTGAATGCATGGTGATACTGAATATAAACAAGAGTCAATGATCATGCATGTAAACAGTAAGTGCATGATTTATAAAATGGGAAAGCATGCATGTGTGTGAAGTGAGACGCCGCAACGACGACCGTTGGTGCAAAAACAATGTCATGCATGCGACAGCAATGAGATGCAAATGAAAACTGAAATGGTGCTTATACAAGCTAACATACATGTAAACGATAGTAGGCACTCATTGAAATCAAGCATACAACACTTACACAAGCCGAAACACAAAAAGCGACAGAAACACAACGCAAGACATGCAAAGCGGGCTTACCTCAAAACAACTGAGATGAATGTGACAATGACTCCTAGAAGTGATGTGGGATGTCAAAGCTGTAAGATCGATGTGAGGAATGAGATCTAGAGCATACGGTTCATAAGTTTTGATAAAATCGAGGTTATAACGCGCATGCCACAAATATAGGAAAATCGACACTTAGCAGGAGGTTTCTAAAATGAGCCTTGCATGTAACCTCCAGCTGCTAAAATAGATCCCTAAATCTAGGGACGCCCTTGCATCCTGCCTTGGGAAAAGCATTCCATGCATGCAAATCAATTTTTCTCAATCCTGGAGGGAGCCGGCCAACCTGAAGGCACATGCATCGGTCTGCGAACCTGGGATGAAAATTTTCATAGTTCCTGGGCTGAGCTGGGCTAGATGTCCCAAAGGGATTGCAAAATTTCTCATGTCAGTAAGTGATTTCCTCCTAGAATTTCACAATTTTTGGGTTGAGCAGTAGTGCTAGGTCAGATTAAAAATTTTTCTGGAGGAAGACTACCTAACTGCTATGCGTAATTCTGGAGCCCAACAAGCTATCAGGCTGATTTCCATAATTTTTGGAGGGAATGTTGGTTCCTCTCCAGAATTGTGCAATTTTGTGAGGGAATCCTGACAGACCAATTTGCACAATTCTTGAGCTCAGCAAGTTGGCTCACTGATTTGCACAATTTATGGAGGGAAGACTGGTTCCCCTCCAAAATTGTGCAATATTATGGGGGAGATGCTTGGATAGCACATTGTCTAAGTCTGGAAAGACAACCTGTCAGGGGAGTGAAGCAAATTGATATGCACAAGCTAACAAGACACTAAGAAATAGCTGAAGCCTTTATGCTTGACAGTGCAAGACATGCTACTTAGGATGGTTGGTAGGGAGGCTCCAAAACAAAGCTAAGGCAAAATTTTGGAGGGTGTTTGTAGCCACTACAACAACTTCATAAAATATACCACCCTTTATGGAACTTTATGGATATCATCCTCCATCCATCACATCATTATTGAAAGGGGCTATAAAGGCTCAAATTGTAGAAGACCACATACAACACCAACAAGAGGTTCTCAAACTATTGAAGCACAACTTGGGTATGGCACAAAATGTGATGAAGTAACAAGTATATCAACATCACAGTGAAAGGGGATTTGAAGTGGGGGATTGGATATCTGTGAGACTGTAACCATATAAACAAACATCCATCCAATAAAACAATGAGGACAATAAATTAGAACTGAGATATTATGGCCCCGATAAGGTCTTGGGGAGGATTGGAAGTATGGCTAAAAAATAGGAGTTGCCTCCATATTCACATGTACATCTAGTCTTCCATGTTTCTTGCTTAAAGAAGGTAATCAATGACAAGATCCCAAACCAAATTATTCTACTAGAGATTAATGAAGAAGGGGAAAAAATATTAGAAATAGAAACAATCTTGGCAACAAGGACTAAGAAGCTAGAAAATGAAGTAATTATTGAGCACACCATAAAATGGAAGAACCTATCAATGGAAGAAGTGACATAGGAAGATGAGATGTTCATGTAGAAACACCCACAAATAGTCATGTGTTGAGGAAAACACTTATTTCAAGGGAAGGGTCATGTTAAGCCCTATATAATCCTCATGTTAACCCTCAAACCCCTTATTAAGCCCTAGATATTGAGTGTTACATTTTTATTTTTATATTTTTATGTAGGCTAGAACCTCTCATGGTAGCATTCAATTATAAGTGTACCCTTCATATCCTACATATATACAAGGGATACCTAGTCTTAGGATCATCAAATCTTGTATTGTACATTACTTTCATTGTAAAAGGAGGTTTCACCCTGGAAGAGGGCTATAATTATTAGTTTCTTATTATTTTTAAGGTTTAAGGTTCATAACATTGTAAATTATGACTTGTAATGTTGGATTTGTCAGAATGGATATTTTTATAAACTCTTGAATGATATAATATGTATCAATTTTAAAACTATTTCTAATAGCTAAACGAAGGTTGGAAACCTACACAAAATTTGGTTGCATGAGAGGGAATATATGAAAGGGAATATGGAAATTCATTATCAGTAAAAATATCTAGCCTATAATTAAATGTCTAGCTTTTATTCCTCCCAAAAATTAGTTGAGAAAGGGATTGGTAGTTGAAATACCAACTTCCTACACTTATGAGAAGAGATGGAAGTGGTACAAGACTATCCCATAGTTATGGGTGAAGTTCCATTCTGGATATTTCTAAGTTGACCATGTAGTCTAGATTATAGACTATAAAATTTTATGCTAAGGGTATTATTTGGAGGAGGAACCCATGTCCTTGGAGATAGAGATATGGGGTGAGGAAGTCTCTTTGTGTGGGGAAAGAGACTAAGAAAGAGGAACTTGTGAAGAGACAAAAATTCATAAGGGGTTGTGATACTAAATTTTTTAGTGAGGATGCCCACAAAGAAACCCTTTGCATGATAGCAACGTATGAGAAACTACAAATCCCTTATTATAGTTAGAGAAATCAATGTTGAAGTCTTCAACCTAAGCTATAAAGAGAGCGACATGAGTTTTTATGGTTGATTTTCTTGATTAAGAATGAGAAGCATTGAGAGAGGGAGATGTCTAAGGATTGTTTTGCAGTGAAGTAACTCCTTAGTGTTTTGAGAGCTAATCCTAGTAACTATGTGACTAGTAATAGGCCCTGGTTCAGTGGGTTGATAAGAAACTTTTTAATTTTTGTGCACAAAGGAGAGTTTCCTTCATATCTCTACCCTATAATGAATCTTTTGACTAGATAAGTCAGTCTTTCTTTTGTGCCTTAAAATCTAGCATGGGAGTGACCAACTATAAGAAACCATAGTGCAATTGAACCTATGGTTAGGTGGAGAATGACTAGCCCTTCTCCAGTTCCAAGCAAGGTTTAAAGCAAATTTAGAAGTGTATTTCTTTTTCTTAATTGAAATATCAATACATTTACATACATACATATATATGTATGTGTGTCTGTGTGTTTAAAGTTTCATGGATGATGTTATGATCAATTGTTGGGTATGAGTGTATTGTTGAACTAAAGCCTTACGTAATTATGCTTGGTCACTCATCATAATTACATGTTTACTTATGACATCACATCATGGATATGTAATGCCTTTTGTAATGGGATTTCATGATAGAGAACCTCAGTGGGGTTTATACCATTAGGCTAGGTATATACCAATCCTTAGGAAAAAAACCTTTAATATGTGAAAAAAACCTTGAATAGTGTTAAAGAAGAGTCTAAGGTCTTCTTGTAATAATGTCTAAGAGGGAGATGGAATAAATCCTAGTGTTGCAATTGATATAAAGGAAATACTTGAGATGAATTGGGAAATCTTAGGAGCTCCCTTGAGTAATTAAGATCCCTAAGAGTAGTGAAGTGGAATTATAATCAATTGAGGGAATCCATGAGGATGATGATCCTTGAATATATAGCCTTAATTATAGCCTCTCTATCTAATTTGGAATGGGCTTGGAAGTCTTTAGTTACTAGAATTAAAGAGAAATAAACGAGCTTTGGGTGCCTTTATAGGTTGGTGAGGGCATTAATGTTCATAAATGGGATCTGGGAATAGGATTTTCCCATTGGAATTCAATTCAATTAATGGAAGAAGGCTTAAATTTTAATTTGGAAGGATATAAATATGTTTATCTAGAGTCTAGACACAGGGCTTAGCCCCAAACATTGGTCACATGGACTAATTAGTACCAGAGATGGACCTAGCAACCAAAGAAGGAGTTATGGTGAATGCCCAATATCTAAATATTTAGATATCCACGAATCTTCACTTTCTTCATGCAATGTAGTTGAGTATGGAGCTATGGCAGATGTAAGATACCTAGATATGCAAATATCTAGGCATCCAAAAATTTATGTCACGTGTAGTTCGTATAAAGGGTCATCTGAATGTTTCATATATCTAGGTATCTAGTCATCTAGATTTTATTTTAAATGAATCCCAAAACAATTATCTGAAAATCGAATGACCCAAATGGATGGAAACTTGAGGCAAAGTAAAATTGCATGCAATTAACCTTGATAATAGAAATTCATGACCATATATGGGATTTGATGTTTTCTAAAAAACAAGAGTTGAAATGGAAAAATAAAACCTAGATTTGAATTGTAGGTGGGTAGGGGTGATGTGGTATACTATCATGTCATGTTGACAACGCGTACTAACATGACATACTAATGTGGCATGATGACATGGCCTATAGATGTAGTGTGCTAACATGGCATATAATGTGGCATGATGACATGGCCTATATATGCAGTGTGCTAACATCACCTACTTATGTGGCACATTGGTTCCAAGGATCTTATGTGGTGACTAATATATTATCCATAGTGGTGTATGACATGGAGATCTGAAACCTAGAATCTAAAATTTTGAGAAAATGGCCTTTTTAGGTTTTTCATAATATCGAATGCTCTAAAAATATGGGAATTTATATATCTAGAAACAAAGAATTTGAAGTACATTAATGATGCCCAAACACATGATGATATGGAATCTAGAAACACAAAGTTCTAACATGGATGGGTTAGGTGGAAGTTTTCGTGGCAGGTGATGTGGAATTATTTTGATGGTAGATGTTCTAGATATCCTGGAATTTAGATTATGAGAATCCAACTTTTCAAATAAATGGGATTTTTGTAGACATATGGATAGTGCATGTTTTATATATCTAGGAATATGTATATCCATATGTTTGACTTCTTGATGAGAGTCTCTCACCAAGATCCAAATGCCACATGATCCATACATTTAGGAATCTAGAACATTTGAGAATAGCCACAACGGAGGAAAAAATATAAACCTAGATCTTGATATTACCTAGCAATTGAAGTATCTAGCTTGCGAACATGGAATCTTGTGGTCATGACATGTGGGAATAGGATTATCACATTTCTAACCACGTGTTAGTTGTATGGTTGGTAACATGGCTTAAAATGGAAAATTTCTAAGGCTCATAATTTTGTGTCCAAATCTTAGAATGAGATGAAATTCATATTATTGAAAATATCTCAACAATTAGAAGAGGATGGTGGCTTAAACTAGGAGGTTTGAGATGGTTAAAAGTAGAAATTTAGTAAATCCCACTTCCTTAAGGTAACTTAGGAGTTCAAATATAGATACCCTTAGAGATGCATAAAGGGGATTGGGTATGTTATAGACAATGTCTCAAGTAATCAATTTTTCACTAATAAAAGTAACACTTACTTAACTTTACATATAGTGGATGCTATCTTACTACTTGTAATACTAACTTCTCGTGATCTTCATGATACCCATATCAATTTTAATAAACAATAATTTCATATATTAATACAATGACAAAATTATCCAAGTAATTTCTAAATATTCCATTCATCAAGCACATAGAGATAGTTCACACAATTTTGAATTGAAGTGGAACTACTACAAATTCATAATTCCCATACCGATATATAAATTTATATTATTGATATCTTCATCCTTTTACCTTCTCATATCTAACTTCAAAAATTTCCTCGCTCCTCTCAGCTAGTCAAATAAGTCATTAACTCTTGGTAAAGGATAGTTATTTCTCACGATGACCTTGTTTAGATGTATAAAATCAATGCACAGCCACAAAGCCCCTATATTTGTTCTTTATAGAGAGTATTAGTTCTCCCTAAGGACAAACACTTGGGAACATATACCCTTTTCAACAATTCTTCTAATTTCATTTACAACTCCTTCAATTCATGTGTACTTATTCATCAATCTACCTTCCTTTGAAGGGAAATATCTTTACAAATGGTCTCCTTCACATCCCCAACATTTTATTGGTTTCGTTTCCATTTTTCACAAGGATTTTTCCATATTATATCCACTCTAAGTTGGTTGAATATATTGGTATGTATTATGACTATTCAAGAAAACATCCCTTCTTCCTCTAATCCTTCTTTTCCTTTTTCTAATCCCTCCAAGGCTTATAAAAAATAACTCTACCTTTTTTCTATTCATATAAGTATTTTGATTTCCTGGTTGTCTCTTCAATAATCTAAGGTTCATAAAACTAAATTTTATCTTCATAGAGCATAGGAAACTCACTCAGGAGTATTTCTATCTTTTTACTCTCATATTTATATAGTTAGAATACCTTAATAGGTCCAAAAACTTCTTTTCATATTCCTCCATTGCCATATTTCCCAAATTTAGTTTAAAAGAAATTGACATATTCTTTTCATAGTAGCACTCAAAAATATATTGATGCTAGAAATACTTCTTGAATTGATTCTAAGGAATTCTCCTCTCATTGATGTACTTAACTTGCATGAGCTAGTCCCACCAAATAGAATTTCCCCACTATTGGTTGTATATGGTGAGTATAGCTTCTAGATTGGATTAATAAAGTACAAACTTATTCCTAGAAACCAAGATTTATCATCCTCTCCCACCTTGCTTTTTCCATCCAATTTTGGTGGCTTGGTATTATTAACCTCTCCTTGAAACTAATTTTTCCCATAACACCCCGTTTTATGTTTGAATGGAGACAATTCTAGGTTACTACATGATTCTTTATATTCAAAGGGCTTCCTCATTAGATATGCTGGTGAGTAATGTTGCCTTTGAGTTTTGTTAGCATTTCTTTAGTGACTATATATTCCATTATTTCCTCTTCTAGAATAGTCTTTTCCTCCTTTCTCATACCTTGAACCTAATACATTCTTCATTTACTTTTGCAAATGATTTTAGCTCTCTAGTAGTTGATTGTTCAACTACTTTTTCTCCTCTTGAGATTTCAACATTTTATCATTATCATCTCTATAGATTTACAACTCCATATTCACACACTTTATAATTTCTACTATCTCTAATGACTCCATCCTATTTCTATTCTCATTAAATTGATCTATGATATTTAGGACTCTAACTTCTGAGTTTTCATGCATGTCATGTATCTGTCCATCTTCCATGTCTCCTATTCAATAATATTCTTCAATTTTATTATTTACTTGTCTTTTATGTAGCTCTAACTCTAAAAGAAGTGTGCATACCAATAAAAAATAGTTACATCTCAATTTTATTTCAAATGTTGGTAATTATTTGCTTCATTAGTTTTATCAAATCAAGGGTAGTATCCTCTTTCATTTCAATTTTTAAAGAATTCTAAATCACTTATTCAAGTTATGAACCATCAAATGTATTCCCCTTTGAATTAATCTTCTGCTAACTACACTCATTCCCGATATAGGCATTTAGGTTGGATTTATGGCTCTATATAGGCCTTTATTATCATCGACATTTTATCAAGCACTTGGCCTACAAACTACTTTCTCCCAAAATTTGCACATAGCTAGCTTTGAAATTTAGGAACTTATTAATTTGTGTCTCCATAAGCCACCCAAATACTCTAATAGCCTTCCAATCTAGTAATCATGACACTCAATTTAAATTTACAAGTTTCAAACACTATTTTCCCCAATTATTATCATGGAGAATGTTTTCTAAATATATCAGACAAATCACAATTTTTCATATATAAGTAACTTTTGGCCCATACAACCCTAATGTTTTACCTATTTGCTTTGACATCATTTTGTAATGTGGCTAATACCCTCTATGTGCTTCAAGGATATGGGGCACTCTTTAACCACCCAAATTCACACTAATTTTTACTTTTTTACCATTTTTTTTTATTAACTATTTTCGATGTGAAAGCATGAAAATACAATCTTATGTAACATATTGTAACCATTAAATTATCCATGAGACAATAAATTATAAATGTAGGTAATATAGCTAGTCATAACTAAATAGGTTAGAAATTAATTTAAACAATGAAATAAACCATAATAATTCAACATTAATTTAGTACAATGCACAAGTATATTCATGGACAATTGTTTCTCTAAACTTTTCCATGAAATAGATTTAGAAGAGTGATGTTCCACCAAACCATAGGCTCCCTGCTACACCAATTATCTCTGCAATAAAGGCCACCCGTAAGCTAAGGATATGAATTCACAAGGGTGAATGCTTCCTATGGTTGTTTGTAATTTTAAATATTGATAATGATAAATGATAAGTGTGGTTTTGACAGGATGTGTAGCTTGAACAGAATGGTTCTTCAATGATGTAACTCTAAGAACAATAGTTGCAAAATATGGCTCAATATAGAGCACTAACTCTAGTTTTACCAAAAAGGGTGGAGGTATCACCCAATGAGTGTATTGTTCACCCTAGTTTTATCAAGAGAAGTGGATGTATTACCTAATTTTTATAATCTAAAACCTAGAGTCTTTAGAGGGCTATGTTAAGCCATGCTCCCCTAGATGTGTAATGTCAACTACCAATTGCATACTAGGGAAGCTTGGTTGAGAAAGATGACACTTCTACTTAAAATTTTATTTAGGGTTAGGTCAATGTAGTTAATGCTCCATTGTAGTCCAATAGAGGAATAGTAAGATGTGGAATATGGAAGACTTAGGCTAGGAGGAAGAATAATTTGAAGTTAGTTGAGAATACTACTTCAAGATTAGATGTGATGCTCTTGTTTTATTAATTGATTCTTATCATATTTAACACACTTGTTTTGATTCACTTTTGATACTTGTTAGTGCGATGATCAATGATTGATGAAGTATTGCAATTTTGCTATCTTAATGTTATTAAATTATGCATTTAATTTATGTGCCATTGTGCATGCTTTGATATGAAAATATAGGAACTATGTGTTAGAGATAGTAGTTTCTTATCACTAGTACATGTGCAAGCTATGTGTATGCTAGCTACCCTTTCATACTCTACACATACACACTAGTGCAATTAATTGATGTATCAATTAATAACGTAGGTTATTAACTATTTAATTGATGGTTTAATGATTATGCAAATTATATTACATACATAAATATCCAATAGCATTAAGTACCATCATTGTCTTTATTATTGGTTGATATGATGAATTAATGGGTATGGTGAGTTTCCATAAAATTTGGGAAAAATAGTCAAAGTTGAATTTATAAGCTATCATGAAAAGAACGACTTTGCATTATATTTTATTGTTATTTTATGTAATTCATTTAGTATTTTGATTTTAATTAAATTTTCCAAAAAATCTAGGAAGGGATTTTAGTAGTTTTTAAATGTCCATTTTAACTTGGATTTATTAAGTGCCAAGAGGGATTAAATCTTTTGAGGTGCAAAATCTCTTTTCAAGTGCAAAACTTGAGGAAATTTTTACACCTCGAATGATCTGATCCCTCTTGGCAGTTGATAGATTTGGAATTAATATGGATTTAATCTAGTTTATATTAAATTACAAGTTGCTATAATGTTCTTTTAATGTTGAATAATTAATATTTATTTTATTTTATTTTTCATAAATTACAACTCGTAATAAATATATTATAATATTTTAGTACTTTATTCTTGAAATTCTATTTGCTATTTTTAGTTGTAGTTAATCGAATTTCCATCGAAGTCAAGGAGTTTTTCTTCCAATTTTTATCTACTTAACCTCAAATCCCATAATTATGGTAAATAAAATTTTGAAGATGTATTTTCTTAGAAATAATAAGAATTAAACCTTTTCATTGTTCTATTTTATGTGACTAGTTGTTCATAGTAGAAAAACTTCCTTGGGAATGACATTTACCAATATTCTATCATCATTAATTTCTTAATATTTGAATATTCCATGTGTAATATGCCCCCATCCAACCAATATCCCATACTAAGGGTAGAAGAGGACGTTACTCTCCTTGATCCAACCTCTAAAGTCTTGTTATGAAAATGGGTTCTAAATGTTTTATCATTTTTTCAAACTCATTGAAACTTAAAATAAACATTGTCATTATATTCACCTTATCGAGGACTTTCTAGCGATATAAAATTTTCCTCAATATGTCTCCTAGATCAAAATTTATGGCCATCTAAAGTTTTAGCTAGCAACCTCTTGCCAAGTTATCAAGCTATACCATGTGGAAACCATGTGGACCCCACGGGGTGCCCACATGGCATCCCACGTCATTACAAAGCCATTCCTCAAGCGGGTCCATGTCAGAGCGTTGCCTTTTTGACATTCCACACTAGCATATGCCACATCATCATATGTGGTCCCTACCATGTACAACACTTAACAATGTTCCCAAGGTGGGACAAAATTCAGTCCTCATCAAATGGCGGGAAGACTTCCCATCTTGGCATGTTCCCTTGAACCTCATATCGTGCACACAAGAAAAATCCAAAGGCAAGAAGAGACTTTATGTGTCAAGTGTCAGACTAATTTCCTGACTTTTCTCATGAATAACCTAGGCCCACCCCATGTGTTGAACATTCTCTGTCAATTACTAGAATCTTTTCCATCTTGGCTTTACATCCCTACCACTCTATGGATATGCCTTAAATGATGTTAATTGAGATGGCGTCTCTCTGACGTCAGCCTATCCACATGACCTCCTCTCAGAGTGCCATATGTCATCTATTTTTGGACCACTTTCCCCACCAAAAATGCCATTGGCACATGCCACATGGTAGTCCTCCTGGATGCCAAATCACCACTAATCCACATTATCTTATCACATGGCCTAGGTCCACTAGACATGGGTTTTACATTATCATACATTTTCACATTGACTATTGAACTTTTTCTCATCTCAGGATCATGTCTCAGTCTTCCACATGGGTGCACACTTTGGGCTCCTTAATATGGAACTCTAAGACGTAGAAATTTTCTTTACTTGGTGGATTTACCTTCCTCGAAACTTAGCCACTTTTATGGCCCTTCTCTCCTATAATATGTATATATATATACAACTGACAACATATAATTGACAGGGTTATCCCTTGTGAGCTTTATACTATGTAAGGCCCTTCTCTTGATGTTTAAATATATATATATATATTAGGATTCCCTCGACTCCCTTCCATACCAACCTATCTCTCCTAATATTATATGGGATATAATCCATCCCAACCACTGTGTCCATTACAGGAACACATATATACACAGGTATAAATATAATTAGAAGAAAATCAAACAACATGGGACCTATTGTTACCATTAATTTTAATGCAAGAAATTAATAATACCACAAATATTCACCCATCTCATATACTCAGGAAACTATATAGAATTTTAGCTAAAAAATAAACACATATTTCGGCAATATTGCATTGAAACACATAAATTAACCTAGTACTCCTAAAAACGTTGAAGGAAATAAATTTTATTAGCATCGATTCATGCACTAAACACATAGTGAACAATTATATCATAGTTACATGCACATAGGGCTAAATAAACACTTATATTTTTAAATGAAAAACTTGGAAACTAAGACTAGGACTTCAACTCTCCACCCAACCTTAGATTGACTTACACCACAATTATTTCTTGTGACAAATAAGCCCCAATCCAGATTCAAAGCTTGAGGAGGAGTTCTTCCAGGGAATCAACCAATGTTGCCAACTAAAATAGGGAGTCAAGTGACTATACCATCTCCACCCACTAGCTATTCTAGGAATCCAGAGATCACTCCATCTATACCCTTTACTCATTATAGGGAGTCCATAGGCTATACCACCTCCACCCTTCATTAAATGTAGGGAATCCAAAGGCTATACCACCTCCACCCTTAAACCCATGCCCTTAGTAGCTCCAACGTTAAGCATGAATCCATATATCACTAAGAACAAATTAGAACCTAGGCCAACAATACTTTGAATGACTTCACCCTAAACTGAGAATCCATATCTCACCTCAGTGAATGTTAGGCCTAAAAACAAGTAAAGGAAGGCACTAGGGTGCTCCTTAACTAGGGATCCAAAGAGCATGATCTCAACCCGATATAATAATTTAGAGACTTTCATTCTTCACCTAAGGGATGTGCAACCAATACTTACACTAATCAAACCAAAACTATTCTATTCACTTCCATTGTCCAAGAAATGGTGTTACGCATGCCTTCTATTTTGACTGAAGTGTCCTCCTAATTCTCCCACTAGGATGCTCCAACGAGTTACCTTCCTTTAGTGTTCAATGCCTTCCACTAATGTGTACTCCTACATGTGTCCTCCACACTGAAATCTCCCTCTCCTAAAAGCTCCTCTCTATTTTTCCAAGTCACCTGTGATCATTTTCATTCATGTGCCTTACCCTACGATCACCACTTTCCAAGTTGGTGAACTTGTTTCTTTGGGTGGGGTCATGAGGATGATGTTATGATAGATCCCTATGCCACCCCTGCCAGTGTCGCTCACTCTTAAATTTTGTCCTCTTTCACTTGTGGGATTTCCCAAGGGAGGTATGACTCTCATCCTTTCTTCTTCTAGTTGAATCAATGCATAGTCAATCAACCCATTTAAAGTAAACTAGTTAGTTTCTTGCACTCACATTAAATAACAAAGCTTCCTCTAATTTTCCCAAGCAATATCCCTCCCCAAGCAATAAAATCTAGGTCCCAATGTCACAATCATTTAGTTACATAAATATCATTGCAATATTTACAATAGGGGAACTAATAGAAGGGTTGTCACAAACCCCCCCCCTTGAAGGAACACCATCCTTAGTGTTCTATAATTGAAAACATTTCCAAGCATGCTTAAACCCAAGAATAAAATCACTATGAGATTTATATACACAACTTTGTAGAATATTTTACAAAGTTATTTACATATGCCTAAAAAATGAACGAAAATGGGTATGTTACCCACATATGATCAACCATCTACCACGTGGCTTCCTCGGGCCCAAAGTACCTCCAGTGTATTTTGACTTTCTCGATACTTGATTCCAAATCATGAGTTGTCTCTAATCCAGGATGCACAGAGGATCCAGCTAGAAGTCTCCTTCTAGTTCTACCTGTAACACCAACTAATCAATCACGTTATTAACATCATGTACATAAATTTTAAGTAAAGAAACATGAAAAACATTATGAACTTTAGCTATTGGTGACAAGGACAGACTATAGGCCATTGGATATATCATTTCAAGCACTTGGAATGGCCCAAAAAATCATGATGCCATCTTGGAACATGGCCCAATTTTTAGAGATCTCCTCTTAGTTCTAACTCACAAATAAACATGCTCCCCAAATGTAAACTTAGTTGTGCACTCTATGTTGGTCTACATAGTTCTTCCACCTTCCTTGAGCCACCTTTGAATTATGTTTTATGGTCACCATCTCTTGCTCCATTTCTTTGAGCATATCAGGCCCAATGAGGACCCTATTTACTGGATCACTCCAGCTGATAGGAGTATTGCACCTCCTCCCATAAAGAGCCTTGAATGGATTCATCTTCAAGGACTCTTGATAACCATTATTGTAAGAAAAATCCACAAGTGGAATAAACCCTTCCCACTTCCTAGGCTAGTGCATAACATAAATTCCAAGAATGTCCTAAAGCACTATGTTTTTCCTCTCAATATACCCATCTGTTTGTGGGTGGTATGTTGTGTTAAATGTGAATTTTATCCCTAGGCTAGCAAACAATTATTTCCAAAACTTTGATGTAAACTTTTTGTCTCAGTGTGAGATTATTTTCATGGGCACTCCACGCATCTCACAAATTATTTTATGAAAACTTTTCCACTTCACTCATTGTATGAGTGGACTTACAACTACAAACTGAGTTTCCTTTCTCAATTTGAATAACACAACCATGATGGCATTGTGTCATTTGGATGTCCATGGAAACCTTGTAATAAAATCCATTGAAATTACTTACCCTTTCCATTCTGGAATGGGAACAGGCTGTAATAAACCTATTGGATGCTTGCATTCATCCTTTACTTATTGAAACTCAAAGGATTTAGAAATAAAATCAACTACTTCCCCTTTTAAATCAGGCCAATAATAAAATCCATTAATGGTGGTTAATGTCTTTTGATTGCCTGGGTGGCCAAAAGATGGCCTTGTATGAAATTCCTTCAATATGAGCTTCTTCAAGATGCTCTCATTTGGCACATAGATCTTATTTTTGAACCTGATCAATCCATCCTTCGTGAAGAAAAATTTCTTATATTTCTCAACTTTGGACCCTTGCTATTGTTATGAAACCAGCTCAAGCAAAGATAGATCAACGCCTTAGAATTCAACCTCTTCGAGGGGGCAACCTCCTTTACATTACATAAATGAACAATTCTTGGATGATTCAAATGACAAAACCTCCTTTCTATATATAGGAGTCTAAGGAGTCACAATATAATCCAGCCGACCTAACAATAATAATATAAAGCCACAAAAATAACAATAGAGGGATTCTATGGGGCACAGTAATAACAATATGGGGGCAATAGGGGCACAACAATATTAATAAGGGGTATAACTACAATAGTAATGGGGTAATCACTAGTATTATAGGGACCCAACATGCCCCTCTCCTTCAAAAAAGTGTTGTCCTCAACGCTTGAGTAGTTCTGGATACTTCTGCATAAAATTCTCATCCTCCCATGTGGAATATTCAATGGATAAGTTCTTCCACTTGATAAGATACTCTGAAATTGAACGATTTCATAGCTGTCGAGTTCTTGTTTCTGTGACTGCTTCCAGTTCCAATATAATTTTTCCTTCCTCGTCAAGTTCTGGAAATATTGTTTGAACTGGGAGCTTGTCGCCTATAACCTTCTTTAAACATGAAACATGGGAAACTGGGTGCAATCGAGAAGCTGCAGGAAGCTCCAATTTGTATGCCATAGTACCAATCTTTTGCAACACCTTGTACGAACCATAATACTTTGGTGATAATTTATTATCCTTCTTAGCTTGCTTGAGGGACATTTGCTTATATGGTTGTAGCCGTAGGAATACCCAATCACCTACATCAAAACTTCTTTCACTGCGATGTTGATCTGCCTGTTGTTTCATTCTATTCTGTGCCAACACGAGGTTATCCTTTAAGAGTTGGAGGACTTGTTGTTGATGTTCGATGTGATGTTCCACTGCCTGAACCTTAGAATTTTCTCTTAAATATGATGTGATGGATGGTGGTTGATACCCATAAAGTGCCATAAATGGGGTCATTTTTGTTGCTGTATGGAAGGAAGTGTTATACCACCATTCAACCAGAGGTAACCATTTGACCCATTGTGTCTGTTTATCAGATACAAAGCAACGAAGATATCCTTCCAAACATTTGTTTACTATCTCAGTTTGCCCATCAGATTGAGGATGATAAGATGAGCTATGAGCTAACTGAGTACCAAGACAAGAAAATAATTCTGTCCAAAAATTTCCAGTGAAAATGGGATCTCTGTCACTTACAATAATCTTTGGGTTTCCATGTAGCTTTTGAATTGTTTCCATAAATGCAGTAGAAATTGTACTAGCTTTAAATGGATGTGATAATGCACAAAAGTGTGCATACTTGGTAAGTCTGTCAACTACCACCATGATGACACTCTTTCCCTCAGACTTGGGTAAACCTGTGATAAAATCCATTGAAACCTCCTCCCAACATTGGCTTGGAATGGATAAAGGTTGTAATAGACCCGGTGTCTTAATTGTTTCAACTTTATTTTGTTGGCAAAACAAACATTCAGCCACAAACTTTTGAATATCTGATTTAAGGCCATCCCAAAAAAATTCCTTCTTAACCCTGTGATAAGTTTTTAAAAATCCTGAGTGCCCCCCTAAGGGAGAAGTGTGCAATTCCATAAGAATCTTTTGTTTTAGCTGGGAATTCTTACAGAGGTATAAGCGATCTTTGTACCATAACGAATCATTTTGCCAGCTAAATGTACCAGACGTACTGGAATCTTGTTGTAACTTTCGAATAAGTGCCCACACTTCTTCGTCATTCTTCCATTCCTCCCTTGCTTGATTTATCCAATCTGGTTGGATAATAGAAATGGTGCACAACAATGCTTCCACATCCTCATCCTTTCTTGAGAGTGCATCTGCCACCACATTTTGCTTCCCTTTTTTGTAGATGATTTCAAAGTCATAACCCAACATCTTTGTGACCCACTTTTGTTGCTCTTCAGAGGATAATCTTTGTTGTAAAAAGTATTTAAGGCTATCATGATCCGTTTTTACCTTGAAGTGTCTACCCATTAGGTAGGGTCGCCATTTCTTAAGTGCATGGAGTATTGCCAACATTTCTTTCTCATAAATAGCTTTGCTTAAAAACTTTCCCTTGATTGGATGACTTTCAAAAGCAATGGGTCTTTCATCTTGCATTAGAACAACACCAATTCCATTTCCTGAAGCATCACATTCCACAATAAAGGTTTTTGTGAAGTCCGGTGTAGCTAAGACCGGTGCTTGGCACATTGCCTCTTTAAGATGTTCAAAGGCCTTTGTTGCTTCCGGAGTCCATGAAAATGCATCTTTCTTCAATAATGTTGTTAGAGGTGCTGCTATTCTCCCATAATTCTTAACAAACTTGCGATAATACCCTGTCAACCCGAGAAATCCTCGCAGATGCTTTATGGATGTGGGGATTTTCCATTCCTTAATGGCTTTAATTTTGCTAGGGTCTACCTTAACTCCTTCATGAGATACAATATGACCCAAATATTCCACCTCCTGGACTCCAAAGAAACATTTGGATCTTTTTGCATATAATTGTTTCTCCTTCAATAGTTGTAGCACCTTGTCAACATGTTCAACATGATCCTTCCAAGACTTGCTGTAGATTAGTATATCATCAAAAAATACTAACACAAATTTTCTAAGGAATGGTTTGAAAATTGAATTCATCAAACCTTGAAATGTTGAAGGTGCATTGGTAAGGCCAAAAGGCATGACCAAAAATTCATAATGACCCTCATGAGTTCTAAATGTTGTTTTCGGAATGTCTTCAATCTTCATTCTGATTTGATGATATCCTGAACGAAGATCCAACTTGGTGAAGTAAATTGATCCATGCAATTCATCCAGTAATTCATCAATGACAGGAATGGGGAACTTATCTTTAATAGTGAGCTTGTTGAGCTCCCTATAATCCGGACACATGTGCCATGATCCATCCTTCTTGTGCACCAATACTACTGGAGCAGAGAAAGAACTTTGACTCGGTTGAATTATACCAGCCTCTAGCATTTCTGCAACCATACGTTCAATTTCACTCTTTTGGACATAGGGATATCTGTACGGCCTGATGTTTGGAGGAACACTTCCTGGAATCAGATGAATAGCATGATCATGATCACGCATAGGTGGGAGACCTTTGGGAGTCTCAAATACCTTGGAATGATTGTCCAGGACTTTTTGGAGATCTGGAGAAATAGATGATTCCGATGTGGAAACATCTAGCGAGCATAATTGTGCAATTACACCTCTTTGCTCCTTTTTTAGAAGCTTTGTCATACTATTAGAGCTGATTATCTTTCCTGGTTTCCCTACAATACCCCTTAATTCAACTTCCTTTCCTTCCGTAGAAAATTTGATGAAAAGTTCTTGAAAATTAAAAGCTATTGTACCCAGGATTGTAGCCATTGGACTCCTAGTACAACATCAACACCTCCCATTGGAATGGAAAGCATTGGGCTAGTCAATACATATTCTCCCATGGATAGCTTGATATTATGGCACTTTCCAGAGCAATTTATTGTTCCTCCATTTGCAATCATCACTTGACACTCTGGTGCTGGATATAGGAAGCAATTCAATTCTTTTGCTACCTTACAATGAATAAAATTGTGGGTGCTTCCTGAATCAATCAACACTATTACCTTTTTCTTCTTGATTTGTCCTTCTATCTTGATGGTTTGAGGAGTGGTAATTCCCGCCAATGCATTACAAGATATGGTCGGATTTATTTTTTCTTCATCTAGGCTTTGTTCCTGGAGTATATCCTCTTCTTTTGACCTTTCTTTCTCCTTTTCTTCTTCCTCTTCACAATCTATGTAGAATAATTTCTTCTCAGCACACTTATGACCTTTAGTGTATTTGCTATCACAACTGTAACAAAGCCCTTTTGCTCTTTTTTCTTCCAATTGTTGTGGTGTCAACCTTATAGGTTGTGGAAGACTAGGGGCAACAACACTTCCGTCTTTATAGTTGTGAGTGGTATGCTTCCTGGTTGCCATAATTTTGCTTTCCATTTTCTTGCTAACCTGAATGCCTTCTCTAATGAATCAGGTTCCCAAAGGCGAACATCATGTTGGATATTATCCTTTAAAGACCCTATGAACACATCAATCCTATGCTCCTCTGGAATATCTTTTACCCTTATGTTCAATTTTTGGAACTCCTCAATGTGCTCCATTATTGAACCCTTTTGTTTGAGACTTATCAATTGGCTAAAAAAAGTGTTGCTTTTTGTATCCTCATAATGTGCTATCAATTCTTCCGTAAAAATTGCCCAAGTGATAAATGGTTTACAAGAGCAAAGCCATTGATACCATACAAACTGATTTGGTTCCAAATATAAAGTTTCCATACGTACCTTTTGTGTGTTTTGCACATTATTGAGATCGAAGAATTGCTCCATCTGTAATATCCATGTGGCAGGATCCTTGCCATCAAACTTCCTCATATCGATTTTTGGAATATGGTGAGTCTTCGATCCAACATTAGCGTCTATGGAATCATGATTAACATTTCTTTTGTTCTCATCATGAGTTTCCTTTAGTACCCTTTCACCCTTAGGGACCATTTCTTGTAGCAACTTATTCATATTTATCTTCAATTCATCCATGTTTGTCTCCAAATCTATCTTCAAATCATCCATCTTAGCTTCCACGTCAATCATCTTAGCTTCTACGCATTTCTTTAAACAGTCCATCTTAGCTTCTACACCTTTCTTTAAACCATCCATCTTAGCTTCTACATCTTTCTTTAAACCATCCATCTTAGATTCTGTTCCTTTTTGTGCAAGGGACAGTTGTTGCACTTGGTCTTGTAATTTTGATATATCATGTTGCATTTCTTCCTCTTCTTCATGAGTCATGCTAGAGCTTTCAGGTTCCTTACTAGGTGTTTGCATTTTCTTTCCTCGGGGCATCATTTATCGATAATAATGCTCTACTATTCCCTTTGAATTCCTTCAAAATAAATTTTCAAACCAAGCTTAAGCAAAAATTTAAGAAAATCTACACACCTTTTTTCACTTTGTAGGAGCTCGATATTGCCTCTGATGTATCTCTGTACTTTCCAATCATCTAGTTCTAAATTTGTGAGCTGTAGTATCCCTCTGTGTCCTCTTTCCAATGCCACAAGTCTGACCCAAATTGGATTCTCCAAGGAAGAGTTATGTGAAATCTCCCACAGTGACTTGCTTATAGACTAGTTCAGTAGAGTGAACTTGTACGACGTGCCACGAGTCACTGTTTCGACCTTTGGATCTAAAACATGCATAAAAGAAACTAAAGTCCATCCTCTTTCTGTACCTTCTTACGAAATTTCAATCCGATCCCCAGAGAGAAAGTTATGACAATTTTCCCTAGGTCACCTGTTTTGAATGTAATTCAAGTGTCTACAAAAAGACCAACTTCTTCAAATCATATCTCCGCCAATATCGCGCAAAAAGCTATGAAATTCAGACCCAAGGTTTAGCACGATTTATTCTCAAATGGGTTTTTTTTGTGACTTCTGAAACGTCATAGAAAACAAGTTATAGTGAAAATTCCACGATGACCTGTTTGGAGCAGTGAAACCCTAGAATCCAAAGCTCTGATACCAAATGTTATGAAACCAGCTCAAGAAAAGATAGAAAAGATAGATCAACGCCTTAGAATTCAGCCTTTTCGAGGGGGAAACCTCCTTTACATTACATAAATGAACAATTCTTGGATGATTCAAATGACAAAACCTCCTTTCTATATATAGGAGTCTAAGGAGTCACAATATAATCCAACAGACCTAACAATAATAATATAAAGCCACAAAAATAACAATTTAGGGATTCTATGGGGCACAGTAATAACAATATGGGGGCAATAGGGGCACAAAAATATTAATAAGGGGTATAACTACAATAGTAATGGGGTAATCACTAGTATTATAGGGACCCAACAGCTATAGCTTTTCTTTTATTTTCTTATTTTTCATAATGTCGCACCACAATTTTAATTCTTTCTTGGAGATCATTTCCATAAGAACTTATTGATAATAAGTGGCATAGTTGTAACCTCCTACTGAGTGCATCATCAACTTTATTTTCCTTGGCTTTGATATACTTGATCTCAAAATCAAACCCACTAATTGTGACCAACTATCTAGCTTGTATCACATTTAAATTTGATTGGTCAAATAAATATTTTAGACCCCCATGATCTATCATCAAAGTGAATTTCCTTCAAAGGAGATAATGTGTCCATATCTTCAATGTGTGAATAATGGCAACCAACTCTAAATCATGGGTCACATAATTTTTTTCGTGCTCATTTAACTTCTAATATTCATAATATACTACTTGGTAATCTTGCATTAAGACTCCTCTAAGTCCTTTGCAGGAATTTGTGCACAATCCAAATTCATTTTTTGGGTCTGCTATTCTGAGTACAGGTGCATGAGTTAGAAAAGACTTGAATTTCTCAAAACTTGTAGCATACTCTTTGTCCACTCAAACATGCACCCTTTCTTTTAAAATACCATGATTAGATAGCCAATCTTGGAGAAGTTCTTAATGAACCTCCCATAATAACCTACCAAATCTATGAATTATCTAATCTCAACCACATTTATTGGTGTAGGCTAGTCCATGGTGGATTTAATCTTCTCCGAGTCAACAACCACTCCCTCCTTTGAGACAATATGTCACAAATACTAAATTTGAGACTGAAAGAACTCACATATGTTGATATTTGCATATAGCTTGTTCTCTCTTAACAATTGTAACATTGTATTTAGGTGTTCTTCATGATCCTCCTTGGTTTTTTATTAAACCAAGATGTCGCCAACAAATACTAACACAAACCTATCAAAATAAGGACTTAAAATATTATTCATCAAGCACATGAAATTAGTTGGTACGTTAGTAAGCCCAAAGGGCACAACTACAAATGCATAATTCCCATACCTCGTCTTTAATGTTGTCTTATAAATGTCCTCATCTTTAGTGTGCACCTGGTGATAACCAAACCTCAAATCAATCTTTGAAAATATTGTTTCTCCTTGCAATCAATCAAACATATTTTCAATTCGCAACAAGGAGTATATGTATTTTAGGGTGAATTTTTTAAGTTTCATGTTGTCTATGCGCAACCTGAGTGTGCCATCCTTCTTTTTCACAGATAATAATGATGCTGCTCATGGTGATACACTCAACCTAATGTATCCTTTGTCTAGAATTTATTTGATTTTTAGCTTCAAATAGATCAAATCCAGGGTTCTCATCCTGTATAGAGCTTTGGATGTCAGTTTTGTGTCAGGAAAAATCTCAATAGAAAATTCCACTTCTTTGTATGGTGGTAAACCATGAATCTCCATCAGAAACACATCTTGAAATTTCTTCAAGGTTGACTACTCCAATAAATTGTTTTTTCTATTGATCTCAGCACTATTGTTAGCTTATACAACAAACATATTGCATCCTTTTTGAAAATTTATTTTTGCCTGCATAGCTATGATCAACCTAACTGATATGGGTTTTATTTTCCCCTATAGAAATTTTCTTTCCCCGGTCTCATCGTGGAATTCCATTTATTTTTCATAAAAATCCACTTTAGTGCGATGAAGGGCCAACCAATCCATTTAAAATTTGCATTTGTGACCATGCCACTCATTAAAAAGGTACAAGATATGATCAAATGCTATACTTTTCTTTTTGTTCCCGTGGAAAAATGGACCAACCACAAATCCTTGTGTGCTTCTTTGGATAAATTGCATTACTAAACTATCGTTGGATTAACATAACTAAAATCTGATCCTCGATCAATTAAAAAAAATATTTTCTTATTACATATCATGCCTTCCATCTCGATAATTGATTCCTAATGGTCATCTTGTTTATTGTCCAGGGTAGCATAAATTCTAGGAACATTTAGAGCCATGTCCTAGACTGTCGCGTCTTCCTAAGTGTTGTACACTCTTGGCTTTTCTCTCTGTTATGAAACCAGCTCAC
Organism: Pinus tabuliformis; assembly: GCA_031772625.1. Lineage (NCBI taxonomy): Eukaryota > Viridiplantae > Streptophyta > Pinopsida > Pinales > Pinaceae > Pinus > Pinus tabuliformis. The sequence continues at coordinate 464,553,150 of CM062804.1, read as the reverse complement.
AAAAAGATAGAAAAGAGAGATCCACGCCTTAGAATTCAGCCTCTTCGAGGGGGCAACCTCCTTTACATTACATAAATGAACAATTCTTGGATGATACAAATGACAAAACCTCCTTTCTATATATAGGAGTCTAAGGAGTCACAATATAATCCAGCCGACCTAACAATAATAATAATAAGCCACAAAAATAACAATAGAGGGATTCTATGGGGCACAGAAATAACAATATGGGGGTAATAGGGGCACAACAATATAAATAGGGGTATAACTACAATAGTAATGGGGTAATCACTAGTATTATAGGGACCCAACATGCCCCTCTCCTTCAAAAAAGTGTTGTCCTCAACGCTTGAGTAGTTCTGGATACTTCTGCATAAAATTCTCATCCTCCCATGTGGAATCTTCAGCGGATAAGTTCTTCCACTTGATAAGATACTCTGAAATTGATCGATTTCGTAGCTGTCGAGTTCTTGTTTCTGTGATTGCTTCCGGTTCCAATATAATTTTTCCTTCCTCGTCAAGTTCTGGCAATATTGTTTGAATTGGGAGCTTGTCACCTATAACCTTCTTTAAACATGAAACATGGAAAACTGGGTGCAATCGAGAAGCTGCAGGAAGCTCCAATTTGTATGCCATAGTACCAATCTTTTGCAACACCTTGTACGGACCATAATACTTTGGTGATAATTTATTATCCTTCTTAGCTTGCTTTAGGGACATTTGCTTATATGGTTGTAGCCGTAGGAATACCCAATCACCTACATCAAAACTTCTTTCACTGCGATGTTGATCTGCCTGTTGTTTCATTCTATTTTGTGCCAACACGAGGTTATCCTTTAAGAGTTGGAGGACTTGTTGTTGATGTTCGATGTGATGTTCCACTGCCTGAACCTTAGAATTTTCTCTTAAATATGATGTGATGGATGGTGGTTGATACCCATAAAGTGCCATAAATGGGGTCATTTTTGTTGCTGTATGGAAGGAAGTGTTATACCACCATTCAGCCAGAGGCAACCATTTGACCCATTGTGTCTGTTTATCAGATACAAAGCAACGAAGATATCCTTCCAAACATTTGTTTACTATCTCAGTTTGCCCATCAGATTGAGGATGATAAGATGAGCTATGAGCTAACTGAGTACCAAGACAAGAAAATAATTCTGTCCAAAAATTTCCAGTGAAAATGGGATCTCTGTCACTTACAATAATCTTTGGGTTTCCATGTAGCTTTTGAACTGTTTCCATAAATGCAGTAGAAACTGTACTGGCTTTAAATGGATGTGATAATGCACAAAAGTGTGCATACTTGGTAAGTCTGTCAACTACCACCATGATGACACTCTTTCCCTCAGACTTGGGTAAACCTGTGATAAAATCCATTGAAACCTCCTCCCAACGTTGGCTTGGAATGGATAAAGGTTGTAATAGACCTGGTGTCTTAATTGTTTCAACTTTATTTTGCTGGCAAACCAAACATTCCGCCACAAACTTTTGAATATCTGATTTAAGGCCATCCCAAAAAAATTCCTTCTTAACCCTGTGGTAAGTTTTTAAAAATCCTGAGTGCCCTCCTAAGGGAGAAGTGTGCAATTCCATAAGAATCTTTTGTTTTAGCTGGGAATTCTTACAGAGGTATAAGCGATCTTTGTACCATAACGAATCATTTTGCCAGCTAAATGTATCAGAAGTACTGGAATCTTGTTGTAGCTTTCGAATAAGTGCCCACACTTCTTCGTCATTCTTCCATTCCTCCCTTGCTTCGTTTATCCAATCTGGTTGGATAATAGAAATGGCACACAACAATGCTTCCACATCCTCATCCTTTCTTGAGAGTGCATCTGCCACCACATTTTGCTTCCCTTTTTTGTAGATGATTTCAAAGTCATAACCCAACATCTTTGTGACCCACTTTTGTTGCTCTTCAGAGGATAATCTTTGTTCTAAAAAGTATTTAAGGCTATCATGATCCGTTTTTACCTTGAAGTGTCTTCCCATTAGGTAGGGTCGCCATTTCTTAAGTGCATGGAGTATTGCCAACATTTCCTTCTCATAAATAGCTTTGTTTAAAAACTTTCCCTTGATTGGACGACTTTCAAAAGCAATGGGTCTTTCATCTTGCATTAGAACAGCACCAATTCCATTTCCTGAAGCATCACATTCCACAATAAAGGTTTTTGTGAAGTCCGGTGTAGCTAAGACCGGTGCTTGGCACATTGCCTCTTTAAGATGTTCAAAGGCCTTTGTTGCTTCCGAAGTCCATGAAAATGAATCTTTCTTCAATAATGTTGTTAGAGGTGCTGCTATTCTCCCATAATTCTTAACAAACTTGCGATAATACCCTGTCAACCCAAGAAATCCTCGCAGATGCTTTATGGATGTGGGGATTTTCCATTCCTTAATGGCTTTAATTTTGCTAGGGTCTACCTTAACTCCTTCATGAGATACAATATGACCCAAATATTCCACCTCCTGGACTCCAAAGAAACATTTGGATCTTTTTGCATATAATTGTTTCTCCTCCAATAGTTGTAGCACCCTGTCAACATGTTCAACATGATCCTTCCAAGACTTGCTGTAGATTAGTATATCATCAAAAAATACTAACACAAATTTTCTAAGGAATGGTTTGAAAATTGAATTCATCAAACCTTGAAATGTTGAAGGTGCATTGGTAAGGCCAAAAGGCATGACCAAAAATTCATAATGACCCTCATGAGTTCTAAATGCTGTTTTCGGAATGTCTTCAATCTTCATTCTGATTTGATGATATCCCGAACGAAGATCCAACTTGGTGAAGTAAATTGATCCATGCAATTCATCCAGTAATTCATCAATAACAGGAATGGGGAACTTATCTTTAATAGTGAGCTTGTTGAGCTCCCTATAATCTGGACACATGCGCCATGATCCATCCTTCTTGTGCACCAATACTACTGGAGCTGAGAAAGAACTTTGACTCGGTTGAATTATACCAGCCTCTAGCATTTCTGCAACCATACGTTCAATTTCACTTTTTTGGACATATGGATATCTGTACGGCCTGATGTTTGGAGGAACACTTCCTGGAATCAGATGAATAGCATGATCATGATCACGCATAGGTGGGAGACCTTTGGGAGTCTCAAATACCTTGGAATGATTGTCCAGGACTTTTTGGAGATCTGGAGAAATAGATGATTCCAATGTGGAAACATCTAGCGAACATAATTGTGCAATTACACCTCTTTGCTCCTTTTTTAGAAGCTTTGTCATGCCATTAGAGCTGATTATCTTTCCTGGTTTCCCTGCAATACCCCTTAATTCAACTTCCTTTCCTTCCACAGAAAATTTCATGAAAAGTTCTTGAAAATTAAAAGCTATTGTACCCAAGGATTGTAGCCATTGGACTCCTAGTACAACATCAGCACCTCCCATTGGAATGGAAAGCATTGGGCTAGTCAATACATATTCTCCCATGGATAGCTTGATATTATGGCACTTTCCAGAACAATTTATTGTTCCTCCATTTGCAATCATCACTTGACACTCTGGTGCTGGATATAGGAAGCAATTCAATTCTTTTGCTACCCTACAATGAATAAAATTGTGGGTGCTTCCTGAATCAATCAACACTATTACCTTTTTCTTCTTGATTTGTCCTTCTATCTTGATGGTTTGAGGAGTGGTAATTCCTGCCAATGCATTACAAGATATGGTCGGATTTATTTGTTCTTCATCTAGGCTTTGTTCCTGGAATATATCCTCTTCTTTTGACCTTTCTTGCTCCTTTTCTTCTTCCTCTTCACAATCTATGTAGAATAATTTCTTCTCAGCACACTTATGACCTTTCGTGTATTTGCTATCACAATTGTAACAAAGCCCTTTTGCTCTTTTTTCTTCCAATTGTTGTGGTGTCAACCTTGTAGGTTGTGGAAGACTATGGGCAACAACACTTCCGTCTTTATAGTTGTGAACTGGTATGCTTCCTAGTTGCCATAATTTTGCTTTCCATTTTTCTTGCTAACCTGAATGCCTTCTCTAATGAATCAGGTTCCCAAAGGCGCACATCATGTTGGATATTATCCTTTAAAGACCCTATGAACACATCAATCCTATGCTCCTCTGGAATATCTTTTACCCTTATGTTCAATTTTTGGAACTCCTCAATGTGCTCCATTATTGAACCCTTTTGTTTGAGACTTATCAATTGGCTAAAAAAAGTGTTGCTTTTTGTATCCTCATAATGTGCTATCAATTCTTCCGTAAAAATTGCCCAAGTGATAAATTGTTTACGAGAACAAAGCCATTGATACCATACAAACTGATTTGGTTCCAAATATAAAGTTGCCATACGTACCTTTTGTGTGTTTTGCACATTATTGAGATCGAAGAATTGCTCCATCTGTAATATCCATGTGGCGGGATCCTTGCCATCAAACTTCCTCATATCGATTTTTGGAACATGGTGAGTCTTCGATCCAACATTAGAGTCTATGGAATCATGATTAACATTTCTTTTGTTCTCATCATGAGTTTCCTTTAGTACCCTTTCACCCTTAGGACGATTTCTTGTAGCAACTTATTCATATTTATCTTCAATTCGTCCATGTCTGTCTTCAAATCTATCTTCAAGTCATCCATCTTAGCTTCCACACCTTTCTTTAAACCATCCATCTTAGCTTCTACATCTTTCTTTAGACCATCCATCTTAGATTCTGTTCCCTTTTGTGCAAGGGACAGTTGTTGCACTTGGTCTTGTAATTTTGATATATCATGTTGCATTTCTTCCTCTTCTTCATGAGTCATGCTAGAGCTTTCAGGTCCCTTACTAGGTGTTTGCATTTTCTTTCCTCGGGGCATCAGTTACCGATAATAATTCTTTACTATGCCCTTTGAATTCCTTCAAACCAAGCTTATGCAAAAATAAAAAATAAAAACTACACACCTTTTTTTTACTTTGTAGAAGCCTGATATTGAATCTGATGTATCTCTGTAATTTCATATCATCCAATTCTGAAATTGCTACCTGCAGTAGCCTTCTGCGTCCTCTTTCCAATGCCACAAGTCTGAGCCAAATTGGATTCTCCAAGGAAGAGTTATGTGAAATCTCCCACAGTGACTTGCTTTTAGACTGGTTCAGTAGAGCGAATTTGTATGACGTGCCACGAGTCACTGTTTCAACTTTTGAATCTGAAACACATATAAAATAAACTACAGTCCGTCCTCTTTCTGTACCTTTTTACGAAATTTCAATCTGATCCTTAGAGAGAGAGTTATGACGATTTTCCCCAGGTCACCTGTTTTGAATGTAATTCAGGAGTCTGCAAAAAGGCCAACTTCCTCAGATCATATCTCCGCAAATATCGCACGAAAAGCTCTGAAATTTGGACCCAAGGTTCAACGCCAATTCTTCTCAAATGGGTTTTTTTTGTGACTTCTGAAACGTCAAAGAAAAAAAGTTATAGCGAAAATGCCACGATGACCTGTTTGGAGCAGTGAAACCCTAGAATCCAAAGCTCTGATACCAAATGTTATGAAACCAGCTCACAAAAAGATAGAAAAGAGAGATCCAAGCCTTAGAATTCAGCCTCTTCGAGGGGGAAACCTCCTTTACATTACATAAATGAACAATTCTGGGATGATACAAATGACAAAACCTCCTTTCTATATATAGGAGTCTAAGGAGTCACAATATAATCCAGCCGACCTAACAATAATAATAATAAGCCACAAAAATAACAATAGAGGGATTCTATGGGGCACAAAAATAACAATATGGGGGTAATAGGGGCACAACAATATAAATAGGGGGTATAACTACAATAGTAATGGGGTAATCACTAGTATTATAGGGACCCAACACTCTCTTTTTCTGTGGGGAATCCTTATTTATGTGGTTCTCAACACAAATCCAACACTTCAAAGGCTCAACCTTGACAACCCTTCTTTGTTCTCCTGTGAGCTAATTAATGTGGCCTTCATTGGCTGTGTTAAACCTTATTTGGGGTCCACCTTTGTTGAATAAGGTTGTGTTTTCTCTTTTCCCTATATCTTGTGGCCTCTAATTATATTTATTCCCCTTTCCTTTATATTTCATACTACTTTTTGTTCTCCATTTAGCCTCATTCTCTGGTCTACGTTTAAATTGTTCATAGCAGAACTTCAATTTCCTAATTGTATTATTCAAAATTCTTGGTTCATCAAACTCAATTCGATCTTGGAAGTTCGATTATAGTCCACTAATATACCTATGGACTTTTGTATTTTCCTCCTTGAGGTAGGGCATGTATCTTAGTAGCTCCAAGAATTTGGTGGTGCATTCTTCAACTGCCATTTTCCCTATCTTGAGTTCATAGAATTCCTTGGATTTATTGTCATAATACCTCTCAGACAGATATTTTCTCCTAAAATAATTCTCAAACTCCTTCTAGGTTAGCTCTTCCTCCTTTATAGCATTCACATTCTTTAAATCCTACCACCAGATGTATACCTTGCCCTTCGAGCTAAAGGTAGCCACATTTTCCTTGATGTTCTCAAAGTAGTTGTGGACTTTGAAGAACTTCTTCATCCAAAGTAACCATTCTTTAGCATATTTTGCATTCTTTACATCACCATCAAATGTAGGAGGTTTGACCTTCTTGAATTTCGTTCGTATCTATTCCTCTTCCCCCCTTCTACTGTGACGATGGTGTCTTATATGAGTAGAACCAAGTCATTTTCCATGAATGTTTATCCTTCTCTATCGAAAAATCATTGGAGTACATCCCCTTACAGTTTATTCACTTTCCAACCTATGTATTTTCCTATATTTACTTCCATCTACTCCATCAACACTTTTTTATTACTTCATTTGTCATGATGAGCTTTGTCTAACCCTCTGGCTAGCTCCCAAGTCATGTTGCTTTTGTCTCTATATGTCTAAGATACTTTGTAGCATTGATTGTGTTCACCTCAGCTTGCCTCTCTTGTGACTTGACAAGTTTTTCATTGTCAGCTTTGTAGCTCCTTATCGTAGCCCTTAAAATTCTAAATAATCAAGGGAGTCTTCCTCTCCTCTATACTCAACTTATTCTTCATTTTTTTCTTCATGTTGTGGCCTATCAGTGCTATATTGCACCATTTTGTTGCTCATTTCTCTTATCCCTAAGTGTCTTCTTATGTGTTGTCACACACACACAATTGTTATCACATCAATACATCAAATACATATATTCATCATTACCTTGGAAATCCTTCCATGAACACATGGTTATTAGTATATTAAACATTAATTTTTACACGTTAGCTCCCATGACACAATAGACGTAAATATATATAATCCATGTTTTAATGCCAAAAAAAATGCAATAGAAATCATATCTAAATACTCTATTAATGTTTTATTCCCTAGCATGTTATACTTATAGAGGTCCATTGTTGAACCTACCACTCTATCTGTAATAGCCTTGGTTAAAAATCCATGTAAAAATATATAAGGCCACGGTGATGGGACACGTATTCCAAGCTGATAGGTAGGAAAAAACATCCTAGTGGGTGTTCAATCGGTTTATTGTGGCTAAGGAAATTGGAAAAGAAAATTGGCAAAGACTTTGGAAAGGCAATAGGCATTAATTGGAATTTTATTTATGAAACTAAAGGAAATTAGGAGAAAAGGAAGGTAATAGGTCACAAGTTGCCTGTGAGGGGAAAAATGAAGGAAAAAAGTGGAAATTGAAGAAAATAGGGGCCTCATTAATAAAAAGGCTTCTGAAAATCAGTGGATGGGCTTGGTCAGTGTAATCTTTTGTCAATTCAGTTTTGGAGCTCTCTCATTATTCTCTCTCTCTTTCTCATACTCTTGGATACTTAGATTTTTCTTGGAGAACTCTTGGAGGGTGGGGCATACTTGGAGTTTTGGAGCAATAAGGAAAAGGAAGAGCATGAAAGTGTAAGAGGACATCAGGATCAATAGCTACAACGAATTTTACTTGTAGGTACCGAGTTGCATGTATGTTTTCCTCGCTAGTTTTGGCATGCATGGCATACGCATGTGCTTTGTTGGTCATGATCTGTCACTTGCATGGAGGATTGCCTGGATTGACAATGGATTGCCTAGCCTTGCCATTTCCTGGATATCCATGGAGATTGTGAGTTTATTTTCCGTGTTTGGTTTTGGTTGGTTCCAATGTTTCCCTAGCTTGGGTTTAGTTATTAGTTCCTAGAAGCCCTGGTTGGATGAATGCTCTAGAAACCCTGTAACAACTTGGGTTGAGTTACTAGTCCTAGAAGCCTTGGTTGGAAAAATGCTCTGAAAGCCCTAGGTGGGTTGAGTTACTAGTCCTGGAAGTCTTGGTTGGAAAAATGATGTGCAAGCCCTTGGTGGGTTGAGTTACTAGTCCTGGAAGCTTTGGTTGGACAAACGCTATGGAAGTCTGGTGATAGTTGTGGGTTGAGTTACTAGTCCTGGAAGTCGTGTGGGAAAAAATGCTCTGGAGCCCTAGAAGGCTTGGGTAGAGACCAATTTGATGATGGTTTATGTGTATGATAGTGAGGTGGAATCATTGTTTGATGGGTTGAGGTGGTTTTGCCTCTGGAAGCCTTGGATGGTTTTGATTTATGTGTTGTATGAGATCCCACATTTATGCTTGGAATATGGCACGAGGGTGAATGGTTGAAGAGAGATTTGTCTCAGCCATTCTATAGTCAGGTGGAACATGGAAGTCCCATCCGAGTTTGGATTTTGCCTCATCAATATGAGGTTACTTCTCCTTGTATTTCTATGAGTATTACACTGGTTTATATGTGGATTCTTTGGCTATTGTATCCTTGGTATTTCTATTGTTATTATGCTGGTTTGGAGTATGTATTATGACAGTGGATATGTATGGCTCCCATCATGTTTTTACTTGTATATGAATGAAAAATATATCTATGACCTAATGGATGAAATTGCAACTAAAGTGATAAGGAAACAATGCCTCATAGCAAATCTCAAATAAGTAGGAGACCCTTATGCTCAAATTTTTTACTTACACCTGTAAATTACATATTTGTGATATGTTTGACGAAATCCTATCATGGCGAGTAGGGCTCCAATCAAGGTCTCATTCAAGTGATTGCATTTATACTGTCATTTCTTTGTTATTTTACTATTTTGAAGATTTCATTTGATTCTGGGCAGTGACTTGGGCTCTGGGCCTTAAAAATTGGCTCAAATCCATGGATGTTGGCTTATAGGCCTGTGATAGTGTCTAGAGGTCCCTGGATGTTGGCATGCCCATAGAATGAGAGTGTCCAGAGGTCAAGTAGTCTAAAAACTCAGTAGGACTCAGGGGCTGGTTGGAAGAAAGGTTGGATTGGTTCCATAGGGTCCTAATGTTTATGTTGAATGTCTGTATGGTGTGTTTCTGTCGGTTCCACTTCCTTAACATGACTTAGGAGGTCAAATCATATCATAGTGGCCTCTTGTTGCATGTTTACCCTGGATGACTGATTGCTTGGGTAGATGTGGGAGGAGGGTGTTATAGAGTGGTATCAGAGCATGATTCACCCCTCAGACTAGATGGGTTGTGTGTTGGTTAGGCATTCATGTTGGTTGCATAAGTGTTCCTTATGCTTTTAGTCCATGTGCTTGTTGCATTTGCATAGTGTTGATCATGGTTTTAGTGATGTAGCCATGTGAAGTTTGATGGTGTTTTTGTTGGATGTGTCTCCATGAGTGTATGGTTGTATATGCATTTGTTATGCATGTCAGTGCCTATATGCTGCTATGCAAGCATTTTCATGGTTATGGTTATGCATGTATGGTAGGCTGGACATCCATTGTGAGGTCATTGTATGAAATTATGTCATCATGATGATATTAGTATATTATGATGCTAATGCGTTGGCTAAGATAGAGTAGGAGATGCAGATCATTAAAGTGAAGTTTCAACATTGGACCTCGAGGCAAGAGCACGTCATCATGTAGGTTTGTATGTTGGGCATGCAGGTATGTAGGTTAAGGATTGTTATATGTGTTATGGTTATGTGTATTCCTTTCATTCTATTGGTTTTCTTGTTGCACTCATGATGGATGATAGTTGATTAGTGTAGTCATATGCACGTGTCAGATAGTCATGAGTGGTAGTAACCTGTGGTTGTGTGCATTTCTCTTGTTGTTTTATGTTAGATATCTTGATGATTAGGTTATATGTTGTTGATGAGTATGTTTTAGGTTAACCTGTTGTTGCTATATGATAGTTAACTTGATTATTAGGTTATATGTTGTTGATGAGTATGTTTTAGGTTAACTTATTGTTTCTATATGATAGTTAGCTTGATGATTTTTTTATATGTTTTTGATGAGCATGATGTATAACTTATTGTTGTTACATGGTAGTAATGTGATGATTAGGGTAATAACATTAATATCTTGATGTTATATGTATCACAGTAAGTTGGATTGGTATATGTGAATGGTTAGGGTTATGACATTCAGGTATGGTTTAATATGTTGTGATATTATGTCATACTAATCTAGACTGACTGTGCAAATGTGATTATTATGTATGAATGATAATTGTTTATGAGTTTATGATATGAAGATGTTAGCTACCAATTATTATGGATATCATGACCTTAGGTTTGAGCTGATATGTTGTGAATTTATATTGTGCTAATCTAGATTGATTGTGCAAAGAAGATAGCCTCCCATGAGATACATTAAGGTATGAGTTTTCTTATGTCATATAGTTGGTGCTTGACTTTTTGATTATGTCGTCTATTTGGTGTTTGATTGTTTGGTGTCTACTATGGCATTTATCTTATTTATCTAACATGATATGTTTACAATTTGTTTGAATGTTTGATTAATTACATGATATGAGTATGTGTCTATAATATTTCTTGCCGAAATGATCTTGTTTTAAGATGGTTGTACTACATTGAGATAGTTGATATGTATTTGAGTGTAATAGGTGACAGCTGTAGCATTATGTCTAATGGCTATGAGTTGACTATGAATTATGACATGATTGTTAGTCTTAGTAAAGGTTGATTTCAAACTGATAGATATGATTGTCTTAATATTTAGAATGTGTGGTTGACATGTGTAAGAAGTTGCAGGGTAACATGCTTGGTATTAACATGACAAGGTAATGTATAATGATTTTTTTTGGAAGAAATCACATTGAAGATTTTGGTCGACACATTTCGAACCAACGAGTGTGGTTCATCTTCAGGACACGATGAAGAAATAGATCTAGGAAGAAGGTTAAATAGGGAGACAAGTCAACCTAACAGCTCGAGAAGATAACAACTATATTTGAGGGGGAAAGGGGAATGTTTAATAATATTTAGATAAATTTTATTAATTTATTAATTGTTTATTATATATATATATAATTTATCGACTTAATAAAAGCTATATTTGATAAGGGTTTCAATGATATTTGACTCATTTATTTAATTTATCGATATAACTAAATATAATAATCAAAGATTAAAAATAATAACTAATCCTATTTTTATTGTATTATATTCAATTAAATTATAATATATTAATAAATTATATATATATCTATATATATATATATATATATATATATATATATATATATAGATAGATAGATGATATAGTAATTAATACTAAAATATATATAAATAAATAATATGGTTATTTATATTGATATATGTAATATTTAATAATATGTTTATTCTAAATATAAAGAATCAAAATTATTTATAACGATCTTTAAAAAGAAAAATTTATAATTTTTTTTACGGTTTTAGAAATATTTGATACTTTTTATTTTATTTATATATATAACAATATCATCAAAGATTAAACTACTAATAAAAATTAAATATATTATATACATATTATATTATATAAATGAAGATTAAAAATTAATAAAAAGAGATTCAATATTACTAAACAATAGTATAAATGATAATAATGCTAATAATTATTATGATAATAAAAAATTGTTCATAATAATAATAATCCTAAAAAAAAAAAACAACCAAGGGGCCTAGACAAAGACAGAGAAAACTAAGAAGAGAGGGCGGGAATCCAACAACTACTAATTTTCCAGTCGTCGTCCCTATTAATATTGCTGGAAGACCTCTCAATTTCAATGGCTTCCCTAAACTTATGATGGTGGAAATGAGGAATCTTAGCGATAACCCTAGCCTCCTCAATGCATATATGATGCTTGGTCTTCTCTGCATGTTCAACCAAAGCTGAAGATTTGGTCCTCCCGTGCTTGATATCAATAGCGTGTTCCTTAATCCTCTAGTTAATAGAACGACCAGTTTCACCGATGTATGAGGTTCCACAGGAACAAGGGATGATATAAACACCTTTCATATCCATAGGGTTAACGCGGTCTTTAACAGACTTAAGGGAACTTCTAATGGTGCTGAGGGGTCTAAAGGTCGAGGGAATATTATGCTTCTTTAGGATTCTAGCAATCTTGTCTGTTGTCCCTTGGATGAAGGGGAGGTGGACTCTTGAACTACGATCAATGGGTTCTTTATTGACCTCAGGACCTTTGCTTTCTTTGAGGAAAGCTTTGACACCTTGCTTCCTACTATAACCATTTTGGACAAAAACATTAAGGAGATTGGATTGTTCCTTAGAAAAGTGGTCCTCATCAGAAATTCTAAGAGCCCGAGTGGTTAACGTGCTGAGAACACCTATCTTCTGAGCAGGAAAATGGTGAGAATTGGCATGAAGATACTACTCAGTATGAGTCTTTTTCCGATATACCTCATGGGAGAAAGATCCATCAACTTTCCTAGAAATGAGGACATCAAGAAAAGGAAGGAAACCATTGACCTCAGACTCCATCGTAAACTAGATGGAGTTAGACTGATTATTGAGATGTTGGAAAAAATGGTCTAATTTCTCAAGTCTGTGCTGCCAAATGATGAGGTGTCATCAACAAATCTTTTCCAAAGCTTGGGTTTAAATAAAGTTGAGGATAAAGCCTTGGATTCAAAATCTTCCATGAACAGGTTAGCAATGATAGGGGACAGGGGGGAACCCATGGCAACCCCACAGGTTTGTTCATAGAACTCACCTTCAAAACAGAAAAAAGTAGAAGTGAGGCAGATCTCAACTAATTTGGCCGTGTCGGGATCAGTAAGGTGAAAGATGACATCAAGGGCTTCCTTAATGGGGATGCTAGTGTACAGGGAAACTACATCAAAACTGACAAGATTGTCACCTGGTTCAAATCTCATATCTTTTAATTCTTTAACAAAAGAAGAGGAGTCTTTGACAGGACTCTATCTGCCCTACTAGGGGTTTCAGCTTCATGGCTAGATATTTAGCTAAAAGGTAGGTTGGCCCACCAATGGTGTTGACAATGGGTCTAAGGGGGACTCCCTCTTTATGGATTTTGGGAAGCCCATAAATCCTAGGAGTGATAGGGCTACTTTCAATTAGCTTATGACTAAAGGAGCCAACCGAGTTGCTGAATTTAATAGCAAGAGCGACAATCTTAGAAATCTTTTTCAAGGGATTCTTAACAGGCTTTCTGTAGCTTCTAGTGTTGATCAGATGATCCAACATATTCTTCTGATAATCTTCCTTATCAAGGATAACAGCAGCCCCCCTTTGTCAGCTTTCAAGATGACGATGTTAGGGTTCCTATTTAGGGATTTTAGGGCTTCAAACTCACCTTTTCTAATGTTATTCTTAGGGGGCTTAGCTTTCCTAATACTAACAGTGCAATCTTGTCGAATAATATCTTTAATATTATCCAGTAAGACCTTTATCCCAAATTCAACGTCACACATAATATCAGCCACCAGAATCTTTTTGGGAGCAAGGGCAAAATCCAATCCCCTCTCTAAAATATTGAAGACCGGAGGAGGAAAAGGAAAACTGGATAAATTAACAGCTTTATTATTAGGATGGTTAGTATAATTATTATTGTCATTATTACTCATAAACTTACTAATATCATTATCAACATCTATATTATCATTAATATATTTAAGTATTCTTTCATTATTATAATAAGTATAATAATGAAAGAACACTTAAATATATTAATGATAATATAGATGCCGATAATGATATTAGTAAGTTTATTAGTAATAATGACAATAATAATTATACTAACCATCCTAATAATAAAGTTGTTAATTTGGTTACCTGGACGATACCAGGTTGGAACAAGTTGGAGTTATGGGGGACGGATTTGCAATGGCACATCTCGCCAGGGTTTACATCACGACTGCATGCGCAGGGGCCAGATCATCTCAAATTCCGTCGAAAGCTGTGGTTTCGCACTTTCAAAACAACAATGCACTACTTCTATATGGGCTTTACCATCAATGCGGCACAAGAAAGGGTTTCTTTGTTGTAAAACTCGCCATTGTTCCTGCGACTGACCTCCTGGGCAGGACATCGGCAACCAGTACGCCGATCCTCCTGAGCAAGAACCATGGCAAAAAAGGAAACCCTTGCCGCCATTCGACTGTTTGCATGCAAAGTTCCCAGAGCAAGGATCTCTTAGTAGGTAAACAATATGCCCGCATCGGCATATGGGAAGGTGAGAACTACCAAGCTTCTGGCCATATCAGGGGCCTCCCCACTGACACCAAACAACCCTTTTTGGTCATCTGCGAGCACCGGAAGGCAGTCGTTAAGGAGTCTAGTGAGGAAAATAGCCTAGATCCGATTCTTCATATCTTTATGGCAGTTGGACTGCAGAGGGGACACCTGTGTGCTACTAGGACTAGATCAAGCAGATCTTATGTCATCATTGTTGAATGCGTGGGATCTGCCGGATTACACACTGGGTCTACTACGACAATACCTGGAAAATTGCTTATAGGTGTCAAACAACTCTTTCCCACAATGGGAAGACATATAAACCCTATATCTACTATCGATCTGCTAGATCTAGCTTACAATCCAGTAAATTGGGGCCTGGACAAGGTTGATCCATCATGCATGAATACAGATCTAATGCAAATCTTTATTAGATCAATAGAAGGCAAACATTGTTGTGTACAGATCAGAAAAGGGATGAGTGTACAAGAGTTAAAAAAGGAGATCCAGATCAAACTGGGAACTCCAATAACATACCAAAATCTGATACTTTCAGGACTCTGCTTACAGGACCATCACTCACTCCAGCACTATGGAGTCGTTAAAGATTCAACCATTATTCTCAACCTGAGACTGCGAGGCGGGTGCAAGGGGGCCAGTTCAAAAACTACAAGCTCCTTTCACGACGCAGTCAAAGGAAAGGAACCACTGTAAAACAAACCAACACCCATAACAGAGCTACCAGGCCCCTACATCGTGGAACAGATGCCAGAATCACTTATGCTTATAGTATCTCTGCCGGAGGTAACGGATCTATACACAAATTTAGCCCACAATGCTGTTATATGTAGATTTAATGGTTTTTGGCCAAAAGCAGATGCACTGCATCAATGGATATTCTCAGCATGGTCACCTAACTGTCAAATATATCTATGCCCTAAGGGTTTTTTCATAGTTAGATTTAGCACAAAATAGGAACGAGACAACATCATTAATCAGGGGCCTTGGTTTTGGGGCAATGCTAGTCTCTTCATCACCCCCTGGTTCCTAGACTTTGATGCCAATACCATGATAGTTTCAACAATGCCAGTTTGGGTAAGGCTGCATAACCTCCCACTGCATTTTTGGCATCAAAAAGTTTTAATAGCCATTGGGAACTCCTTAGGAAAGTTCCTTAAAACAAATGAAGACAGAGCTATTAGGGGAATCTTCACATATGCCAGAATATGTGTAGAGGTGGACCTAAGTCAAGGACTACTAGATCACATCACATTGAATTTTAATAATTCACTGTGGACACAACCACTTGACTATGAGAACACAACATTCAGATGCCACAATTGCTTGCAGATAGGGCACCTACAATACGCCTATCCACTGGCTAGTAAGGAACCTAAAGGGAATAAGAAACAACAGAAAAAACCCAAAGGTTGGAAGCATACCGAACTGTTAGAGGAGGAGGAATTGAAGATAGAACCTACAGACATGAAAATGAGACAGGAAAACATACAGGAAGAGAGCACCCGGGGGCCTAATTTGGGGCTAAATAACTTGAAACAGCAACAAGAATTACAGCTGGAAATAAGTGGCACCAAAAGAGCACATGGTTCCGAAGGATCAGAATCTGACAAAGAATAACCAATGAATACAGTGGAAAACCAGCTTGCTATAATTGCTACCACTCCCAACATTGGAGGTTGGTGAAGAGTGGAGAAGAAAAAGGGCAGGAAAGTATAGGCCAGTTGGAACAATACTTCTTTTCTTGTTATTATTTGTATTCTTATGTTTCTTGATTTTTCAGGAATAGCTCATATGCATATGCTATAAGCATCTACAAAATGTAATTTTCTTCATATGAATAAAATTACAATTTTTTCCTACGGGAAAAAAAATAAAGTTTTTAATTTATCCAGTTTTTCTTTTTCTCCTTTGGTCTTCAATCTTTTAAAGAGGGGATTGAATTTTTCCCTTGCTTCCAAAAAGATTCCGGTGGCTAATATTATGTGTGATGTTGAATTTGGGATAAAGGGCTTACTGGATAATATTAAAGATATTATTCGACAAGACTGCGTTGTTATTCTTAGGAAAGCTAAGCCCCCTAAGAATAACATCAGCAAAGGTGAGTTCAAAGCCCTAAAATCCCTAAATAGGAACCCTGACATCGTCGTCTTGAAAGCTAACAAAGGGGGGGCTGTTGTTATCCTTGATAAGGAAGATTATTGGAAGAAGATGTTGGATCATCTGATCAACAGTGGAAGCTACAAAAAGCTTGACAAGAATCCCTTGAAAAAGATTTCTAAGACTGTCACTCTTGCTATTAAATCCAGTAGCTCAGTTGGCTCCTTTAGTCATAAGCTGATTGAAAGTAGCCCTATCACTCCCAGGATTTATGGGCTTCCCAAAATCCATAAAGAGGGAGTCCCCCTTAGACCCATTGTCAACACCATTGGTGGGCCAACCTACCTTTTAGCTAAATATCTAGCCATGAAGCTAAAACCCCTAGTAGGGTGGACGGAGTCCTTTGTCAAAGACTCCTCTTCTTTTGTTAAAGAATTAAAAGATATGAGATTTGAACCAGGTGACAATCTTGTTAGTTTTGATGTAGTTTCCCTGTACACTAGCATCCCCATTAAGGAAGCCCTTGATGTCATCTTTCGCCTTACTAATCCCGACACAGCCAAATTAGTCAAGATCTGCCTCACTTCTACTTTTTTCTATTTTGAAGGTGAGTTCTATGAAAAAACTTGTGGGGTTTTCATGGGTTCCCCCTTGTCCCCTATCGTTGCTAACTTGTTCATGGAAGATTTTGAATCCAAGGCTTTATCCTCAACTTTATTTAAACCCAAGCTTTGGAAAAGATTTGTTGATCACACCTGCACCATTTGGTAGCATGGACCAGAGAAATTAGACCTTTTTTTCCAACATCTCAATAATCAGTCTAACTCCATCCAGTTTACGATGGAACATGAGGTCAATGGTTTCCTTCTTTTTCTTGATGTCTTCATTTCTAAGAAAGTTGATGGATCTTTCTCCCATGAGGTGTATCGGAAAAAGACTCATACTGAGCAGTATCGTCATGCGAATTCTCACCATTTTCCTGCTCAAAAGATAGGTGTTCTCAGCACATTAGCCACTCAGGCTCTTAGAATTTCTAATGAGGACCACTTTTCTAAGGAAAAATCCCATCTCTTTAATGTTTTTGTACAAAATGGCTATAGTAGGCAGCAAGGTGTCAAAGCTTTCCTCAAAGCAAGAAAAGGTCCCGAGGTCAAGAAAGACCCCATTGATCACATTTCAGGAGTCCACCTCCCCTTCATCCAAGGGACAACAGACAGGATTGCTAGAATCCTGAAGAAGCATAATATTCCCTTGACCTTTAAACCCCTCAGCACCATTAGAAGTTCCCTTAAGACTATTAAAGACCGCGTTAACCCTATGGATATGAAAGGTGTTTATATCATTCCTTGTTCCTGTCGAACCTCATACATCAGTGAAAATGGTGATTCTATTATCCAGAGGATTAAGGAACATGCTGATGATATCAAGCACAGGCGGACCAAATCTTCAGCTTTGGCCGAACATGCATAGAAGACCATGCATCATATATGCATTAAGGAGGCTAGGGTTATCACTAAGATTCCTCATTTCCACCATCGTAAGTTTAGGGAAGCCATTGAAATTGAGAAGTCTTCCAGCAATATTAATAGGGACGACGGCTGGAAAATTAGTAGTTGTTGGATTCCCGCTCTCTCTTCTTAGTTTTCTCAGTCTTTGTCTAGGCCCCCTTTTTTTTTTAAAGGATTATTATTATTATGAAGAATTTTTTATTATCATAATAATTATTAGCATTATTATCATTTATATTATTGTTTAGTAACATTGAATCTCTTTTTATTAATTTTTAATCTTCATTTATATAATATAATATGTATATAATATATTTAATTTGTATTATTAGTTTAATCTTTAATTATATATATATATATATATATATATATATATATATATATAATCAAATATTTCTAAAACCCTAAAAAAATTATTATTATTATTATTATTTTTAAGATCGTTATAAATCATTTTGATTCTTTATATTTAGAATTAACACATTATTAAATATTACATATATCAATATAAATAACCATATTATTTATTTATATATATTTCGATATTAATTACTATATAATTTATATATATAATATATATATATATATATATATATATATATATATATATATATATATATATATATTAATATATTATAATTTAATTGAATATAATACAATAAAAGTAGGATTAGTTATTATTTTTAATCTTTGATTATTATATTCGGTTATATCGATAAATTAAATAAATGAGTCAAATATCATTAAAACCCTTATCAAATATAGTTGTTATTAAGTCGATATGTATATGTATATGTATATATGTATATGTATATACATGTACACGTACATGCATATACATATACATATATACATACATATATACATATACATATACATATACATATACATATACATATACATATACATATACATATACATACATATATATATATTTAATAAAATAAACAATTAATAAATTAATAAAATTTATCTAAATATTATTAAACATTGTTATCTTCTAGCTGTTAGGTTGACCTGTCTCCCTATTTAACCTTCTTCCTAGATCTGTTTCTTCATCGTGTCCTGAAGATGAACCACACTCGTTGGTTCGAAACACGTCGACCAAAATCTTCAATATGATTTCTTCCGAAAAAAAATCTGTATACATTATGATATGGATCACAGAAGCTTGAATTTGAATATTACAAGGTAATATTTGATTTTCTTGCATAATTAGTATTTGGATGATGTGACAACGCATAGTGAGACTCAATTGTAGGAAGAAAAGGTAAAAGAAAGGATTTGGGAAATAATTTGTTTGGTTATTTTTGGAAACCTTAATTCCAAACGAATGAGTGTTTTTCATACAAGAAGTCTTCTTAACCTTGATTTTGTCTGACATTGTGTGGATATGTGCTATAGTCATGAACATGTATTTGACAGGTATATCAGTTAGTTTCTAGTTTCGATGGATTCTTCTAGGAATTGGAGTCCCTTGAGAGATGGCATGGATGTGTTCAGTTTCAAGGCAGTGTGCTTGGCACAATAAGGTAAGCTAACTAGTATATTGTTATATTTATTCATACATTGATAGTTATGTGTTTATGGAAATATGATGCAGGGGATTCCATGGAAAAGAAATTGCCATGGAATATTTAAGAAGGCTCAGGTTGAGCTTTCCCTTGGAAGCACTGGGAACCATGGGGATTGAGTCATGGCATCTATTGTCAGTCTTGTTCTTTTGGTGATTTGTTGTGCTTGATTGCAGTTTTGTTTGCGACTTTTTCATGGCCATGCCACTTTTTTGTGGTGGTGTATTGTTGTTGGTTTTCCATGGTTTTCCTCTTGTTTGCTTCTCGGTCTTGCCTTTATTATTTTTAGAGTCTTGGGAATTAGATGGAGAAAGAAGTTAATGGAGCTCGGGGAGAGTTGTGTGGTACCCAATCGGTAAGGTAAGACCTAGATGAAGCTCAGTGCATGTATAAGGGTAGTTAAAGGCAAGAGTATGACAACCAGTTGGATTGGTTGGGTCCATTGGTGTAAATAGATGATAACAGGAAAGTCATAGGAAAGGTAATCAATAAAGGTAAGGTGAATGGGTTTGAGGCATCATATGCCTTGGCTATGTTGGGAACTATTGTTCTTGATGTTTCACATGTGTTGCATGCATAAAGGGAGTTCTTTTAACCTTGACCTTATTCTATTTGGTAATTACGTTGTGATCATGATTATGTTGATGTTTATATGTGTATACATGTATGTATGTATGTATGTATGTCGTTGACTGACTAGATCATTATCATTTTATGTTGATGGTGATATGTATGTATGTGTATGTATGCATATCATTGTCTAACATGATCATGATTGTTTTATGCTAATGTTTATGTATATGTATGTATGTATCCATGTATCTATGTAACTATTCGACAGGGTTGTCAGTGATCATTCTTGTGAAAGAATGATTGCTTATGTAGGTGAATGGCATGAAGAGGTTCCTAGTCTTACGAGGGATTAATTGGGAAGAGTACCCATGACAAATCTATGAGGTCAGTATCATGTGGATATGAGTTGATATTATATGATTATATTATATCTATGTTATGGATAGGTTATATCGAGGGATGCATTAGCAAAATGAAAGAAATGTGGTATGTGGCATGCTAGGATAAGAATGGATGGCAGAGAGACACTAGAAGCAAGGTTGCCTGGTAGATATAGTGTGGTTTTAAATGTGTGGTCTTACTATTGTGTATATGTTGTACATGTTGCATCTATGATGTTGTGTACATGTTTTTTATGCAATGTGATGTACTGGGTGGTATAGATATTGTTGTGTGAATATTGCATATGTCGTGCTGGGTATAGATGGTGCTATGTACATGTTGGATATGTGGTGCTGTGTACATATTGTATTATGCACATGTTGGATATGCAGTGGTGTGTACATAGGGTGATATGTACATGTTGTATATGCAGTGCTATGTACATATGGTGGTGTGTGCATGTTGTACGTGTGGTGTTATGTACATATGGTGTTGTGTGCATGATTGTACAAGTGGTGTTGTGGGCATGTGGTGTCATGTACATGTTGTACATGTGGTGTTGTGTGCAGGTGGTGTTATGTACATGTAGTGCATATGGTGTTGTGTACATGTGGTCTCGTGTACATGTTGTGCATGTGGTGTTGTGTACATCTGGAATTGTGTACATGTTGTATAGGTGGTATGATGTACATGTGGCGTTGTGTAGGTGGTGTCATGTACATGTGATGATGTACACACGTTGTCCAGGTGGTGCTTTGTACAGGTGGTACTATGTACGTGTTGTACATACGGTATTGGTGTACATGTGGTATTGTGTGCATGTCATACATGTTGTGTTGTGGGCATGCAATACTACATATGTGCATTGTGTAGTCACGTTATCATGACATGTGTATTCATTGTGTTTTACTCTGTGTAGTACATGTGTTGTGTTGTATTGTATGCCATGTGTAGGTACATGTATTATGTGGTGTTGTACATAGGTATAGATGTATTTTGTATGTGTTTTATGTCAGGTGTAGGTACATGTATTGTGTGGCATTGTACATCAGGTATATATGTATGTATTGTGTTGTACATCAGGTGTAGGTGTATGTATGTGTTGTGTTGTACCCTAGTTGTAGGTGTATGTATGTGTTGTGTTGTACCCTAGGTGTAGGTGTATGTATGCGTTGTGTTGTACCTTAAGTGTAGGGGTATGTGTTGTATGTCAGGTGTAGATGCATGTATTGCATGGTGATATATGTCGTGTGTGGTTGTATGTGTGTGATGCACACTATGTATATGTGCACATGGTTAAGGAGAAGGTATTGGGTGTTTGTCAGGTGTGGTAACCGATCCAGTGTGCATACATAATAAGGACAAAGGTAGAAGCTAAGGATTGATTAAAGGATAAGTATCAGTATTTTATCTCAATTTTATTATGCATGTTATTTATGATTCTCGTCTATGATGATTACATGTGATCTATGATTCTGGTTTATGATGGTTACATTGGAGTTATGATTCCGATCTATGATGGTTTGGTTTTGAGCTAACCTAATGTGATATTTTTATACATGTTGATTTGGTCAAAGATTCTAGTTTTACTTCTTGTGATAGGAAATAAACAAGATTGCAAGTGTACCTTCTTGACGAAATACCAATGAGGTATGATGTGAATTTATTTCAATTTATTTTAAGTCTAATGGAAATTATGTGCTTGGTACAGGAATGCATTAACATGCCTAGTTGGGTGGTTGAAATTGACTACAAGAATTAGCAGTAGCAATGAAAGGAATTGGAACAAGTAACAATATGCTGATAAAGAACTTCCGGAGTAAGGCCATTGTGGGACACTAGTACCCAATAGTGTCCATTGATTGCCATGAGCATGTTATGACCGGTATGATGGTGTTAAGGTAGGGATATGCCTTGGTTTTTTTATCTTCTAATGTGAGGAAGCCTTGTCAATGGATGGATTGCTCGGGATGGGGATGCCAACAGAACTTGGAAGGTGTGTGACTACATGGAAGGGGGTGATCAAAATGCCTGGGGGACTGTGTAGTAGAGAAGGGAAGGCTGGGGATGGATTTCTTTTGTCATTATCATTGTCAGATGGAATCCGTTGCACATTGGGTGTGTGCCCTGGAACAATGAGTCGGTAACTGTTCACTGAGAGGACAAGTGGCGCAGGATTATAGCATTGTATATTGGATGCATATTTGACTTTGACAGTGGATTATGGACTTCCTCGGAAGGAGGTGAATCCTGGTATTAATTTGAGGGTGCAGGTGTGAGCCTCTGGATTCCCTTGTTGCAGATGTAGGCATTGTATCCTTTTATTTGTTGGTTGAGAAAATGTGCATGAGTATATGTAGTTATTATTGCAAATACTGTAATGAGTTGTGTTATAAACCTCTGGTAAATGGTATGTTTGTCATGTTTTATCATATGGTCATTGTAAATGATGCAACGAGCTATCTTATAAAGCTCCATGGGAAGTATGTTTTGGTTTCAGTAGTCTTATTGGTTATAGGTGTCATTGAACACCAAGGATGGTGTTCCGCCAAGGGGGAGGGTTCTGTAATAACCCTGGTTAAAAGTCCATGTAAAATTATAGAAGTCCATGGTGATGGGACATGTGTTCCAAGATGAATGGTGGGAAAAAAATCCTAGTGGGTGTTCATTCAGTTTATTATGGATAATAAAATTGGAAAAGGTAATGGAAAAGGCTTTGGAAAGGCAAGAGGAATTAATTGGCATTTTATTTATGAAAATAAAGCAAATTAGGAGAAAAGGAAGGTGAAATGTCGCATGTTGCATGTGAGGAGGAAAATGAAAGAAAATAATGGAAATTGAAGAAAATGGGGGCCTCATTAATAAAAAGCCTTCTGAGAATTAGTGGGTAGGCTTGGACAGTGTAACCTTTTGTCAGTTCAATTTTGGAGCTCTCTCAGTATTCTCTCTCTCTCCCTCATACTCTTGGATACTTAGAGTTTTCTTGGAGCACTCCTAGAGGGTGTGGCATACTTGGAGTTTTGGAGCAAGAAGGAAAAGGAAGAGTAGGAAAGTGTAAGAGGACATTGAGATCAACAACTACAGCGGATTTGACTTGCATGTACTGAGTTGCATGTATGTTTTCCTCACTAGTTTTGGCATGTATGACATATGCATATGATTTATTGGTCATGATATGTCACTGGCATGGAGAATTTCCTAGATTAATAGTGAATTTCCTAGCCTTTCCATTTCTTGGTTAGCCATGGAGATTGTGGGTTTATTTTCCTTGTATTGTTTTGGTTGGTTCTCATGTTTCCTTAGCTTGGGTTGAGTTATTAGTTCCTGGAAGCCTTTCTTGGACAAATACTCTGGAAGCCCTATAATAGCTTGAGTTGAGTTACTAGTCCTGGAAGCCTTGGTTGGAAAAACACTCTGTAAACCCTTGGTGGGTTGAGTTACTAGTCCTGGAAGCCTTGGTTGGACAAACACTCTTGAAGCCCAGTGACAACTGTGGGTTGAGTTACTAGTTCTAGAAACCAGGTTGGAACAAATGCTCTAGAGCCCTAGAAAGCTTGGGTAGAGGCCAATCTGATGATGGTTTGTGATGTTCGACCGTGAGGTGGAATCACTGTTTGATGGGTTGAGGTGGTTTGGCCTCTTGAAGCCTTGGAGGGTTTTGATTGATGTGTTTTATGAGATCCCACATTCATGTTTATAATATGGCATGAGGGTGAGTGGATGAAGAGAGATTTGGCTCAGCCATTCTACGATCAGGTGGAATGTGGAAGTCCCATCCTGTGTTTGGATTTGGCATCATCAATATGAGGTTATTTCTCCTTGTATTTCTATGAGTATTACGCTGGTATGTGGATTCTATGGATATTGTATCCTTGGTATTTATGTTGTTATTATGCTAGTTAGGAATATGTATCATGACAGTGGCTATGTGTTGGCTTGTATGGGCCTGACCCAGGTTCAGAGATGATTTAGCCAAGCAAATCCTAGTACTACTGGCCCTTTCAGCAACAGTCCGTGGAGCGCAGACTAAGGTCTCACCCAAAGTAGTATGGGAGGGTGATAGAACCAGGTTTATACACTCTGGGGATGTCTGATGGGCTTCTGGCAGTCTGTGATTTGACCCTGCATGCACGTCGCTACACACACCTATTAGTCCCTCGCAACCTGTGATGTTGCCTTCGCGCAACCATACTTGGGGCGCGATCCTTATTATACCCAAGTTTCTTGATATTTAACCTATTACTACCTGATTACTTAACTTATATGTCTAAGAGTAGTGATAATTAATAGTATATCCAACAATCATATACGTACATGCAATAATCAAAATAGTATAAATGTAAAGAATGCAATACACAAGCAGATGCACTGAATTTGGAATCAACTTATCTTTATTATTCTTCGTTCAAGGTTACAGACTCGACACTGCCCTGCGTACTCAACTGCAGGGGTCTACGCACTCAGCTGCAAAGCCTCTTCCTACTACTACTACCCAATACACTTAGACTCTTACTCTATGCTCTATCTTCGCTCCTTCGCTTCTTAGCAGTTATCTTTAAAACTTAGAGCCTTGCTCTATTTATACAATACCATGTTCCATGGACCATGGTTAGGCTAACATGACATTACATTACCTTACAACTCTTAGGGCGGACAACCCTATGACTTAACCTATACTTCGCACTCAGTGCCCGCAAGTTGCAGAGTTTTACAATAAATTTGATCGAAACTTGGGATTTGAGCCCCAAAACATGCTGTGGGGGGATTCCATGCCCAAAAAGCCCCCAACACAAACATCGTGACTTGCCCTTGAGTCACTCTGTCGGCACGACGATCTTGGCACGGAGTCCCTCCAACTAGTCCCGACAGCCTGAATGTCAGCAGTGCACTGAGTGACTGCCTGCTATACCTATTGCATTCTTGCTTTTGAATGATCTATGTCTGAATTGTGTTCTTACCTTGGAACCGACATCTATTATGTGTGTTTATAGTCCCGTGCCCTTGTCCGACTCCTCGGGTCATGAAGACTGTGCTTCGACTGGTTAGTCAGAGAGTCGGCCCACCCGTGTAGGGTTTCAAGCGACTGTCGTTTACTTTGCCTAGGAAGGATTCTCCATTTAGTTTGAATAGTTGGACCACACCTCTGTTTGTGACCTCCTTAACCACGCATGGTCCCAGCCAGTGCATCCTGAATTTTCTTGGAAATTTTTCAAACTTACTGTCATTCAAAAGTACTAAGTCATTTACCTTGAAGGTGTGCAACTTGATATGGTGGTCGTGCCAGGCCTTTTCATGCTACTTTTGTACCTACTAATGAAATCCATCCAGAAACCGTTCTTCCTCGAGTTCTTCTAATTGCGCAAGCCTTTCCTCCAGAGCTTCGCAGTCCGTCATGCTTGTGAGCACTGCTATTCGCAAACTAGGTATGATGTATTCCATCGGCATGACAGCTTCCATGCCATAGACTAACCAGAAAGGTGTCTGTCCCATAAATTTCTTGCACGTTGTCATGTATGCCCATAATACGGTAGGTATGCGCAGGTCCTAGTCGTTTCGATATGTGTTACATACTTTGGTCAGCGCAGTCTCCAGTATTTTGTTGAATGCCTCTACTGTCCCATTAGCTTGTGGGTGGTACGGTGTACTTTTCTGATGATACACCTAGAACTCTTCTATGAGCGTGCTAATGGTTTCATTCAGGAAATGTGTTCCATGATCACTCATTAAAATTTTCAGACAACCAAATCGTGTCAACACATTTTCAAACAAAAACTTCACAGCCCTAGCGGTCGTGCAGTCCTTGACCGGCTGCGCTTCCGCCCATCCATCATGTTAGGTACTTCGTCGTGGTGATGATGTAGCGTGCACCCGTCTTTCCCTGAGGTTTGATCGGTACCACAAAGTCGATTACCCATTTTTCAAATGACTACAATGTCATTTGTGGATTTAGTGGCATCTCGTCCCTTCGTGATGGTTTTCTAGTCCTTTGACATATATCGCAGGCTTTACAGTGTGCTTTCGAATCCTGGTGCAGGGTTGGCCACCATAACCCTACACAAATAATCTTCTGTGTGGTTGCGCATCCTACATGGTGTCCTCCTATAGTGCCCCCATGTGCTTCCACAAGGATCTGACCTCGTTTAAATTCAGGTATGTATCTTCGTAATATCTCATCATTTCCCATTTTGTAGAGGTGCCTCGCAATGACAGAAAATTCCATCGCGCGCACCGCCAATTCCTTCTTTTGTTGGACTAAGTATTCCTTCGGTGTAGTCCCTCTTGTTAGAAAATGGATGATATCTTTGAAGTGTCCGTTCGCGATGTGCACTGCAAAGAGCTATGCATCAAGTAGTCCCTCCTCAAAATTTGTGGGTTACTCGCCTGTCTCAATTCATGACAAGTGATCTGGTCCTGCGTTTAGGCATCCCAACTTGATTATGACCTCAAAATCATATTCTTGAAATACTAAGAGCCATCTACATATGCACCCCCCCAACACAGGCTTATTTACCAGGTATTTCAATGCGGAATGGTCGGTGTACATCTTGAAATGTCCTCTGAGTAAATAGTGTCGGTATTTTTGGAGCACGTAACACCATTGCCAACCCATCGTGCTCGGTGGTAGATTAGTTATTTTCTACTTTGGACAATATCTGACTTGCAAACGTGATCGAGTGATCAATGCCCTTCTCACCCTCCTGTGTGAATATGGCTCCCAGCGTAATACACGACGCATTAACATGTACAAGAAATTCCACATCCCATTTTGGGAAGACCAGGATTGGAGCGGAGGCCAGTTTCCCCTTCAGGACATCCAAACTCTTCATGCAATCATCATTCTAGAAATATGTAACATCCTTTTTCAATAGCTTTTCCATTGGCGCTGTTATTTGGGCATAAATTTCGATGAACTTCCTATAGTATCCAACGTGCCCCAAAGTAGCACGCAGTTGTTTAACACTTTGAGGTGCTTCCAAATTTAGGATAACGACAATATTCATAGGGTCCATCATCAAGCCTTGTTTGCAGACCACATGTCCCAGCAGGTTCCCAAAGGGAACGAGGAATGTGCACTTCTTAAGGTTCAACGCAATCTAGTGTCGGCGGCAAGTATCCAACATCAAGCGTAAGCTCGCTACATGGTGCTTAACTAATCCAAAGATACTCCAATCATCCAAATAGACCTCCAAGAACTTGTGGATGTATTCTTTGAACGTGGCCACAACGATGTGCGAAAATATAGCTGGCGTGTTCTTCGGTCCAAATGGCATAATGGTGTATTGAAAGTAGCCCCATTCTATTGCAAAGGTTGTTTTTCTCCTATCTTCTGGCGCGATATTGATCTGATGGTACCCTAAGAACCCATCCGTGAATGAGTATGCTTCCTGACCACCAACATTCTCCAGTACTTCATCTATGAATGGTGTTGGGAATGGATCGTGTACACAGGCATCGTTCAGCTTCCTGAGGTCCACGCATATTTTTATTTCGCCCTTCTATTTTTTCTCTTGTACTACCATAGGACTCACCCAGTCGGATTCTTCCACTGGTTCAATAATTCCGACTGCGAGCATTTTTTCTAATTCGTCGCAGACCTTTTCTTTATACTTTGGATTCAAGCGGTAAGGCCACTTCTTAACTGGATTCACGTCGAGTTTCAGGGTGATCTTCATCATCCCTAAGTCGCCAACGATCCCTTTTAAGTCCGTAATTTTGGTCAGGAACAAGTCTTGGTATTCGCGAAGTAACTCAACGACCTTATCCACCGTGGCATTGTCCCAATAGTCCCCAAGCATTGCGTACTTCGGCTCCACCTCCGTTCCAATGTTGACCTACTTTTTCTTTAGCGGCGTAGTGATGTCAGTGTTTTCAAGTGATGGTCCTCGAATCTTCCAACAGCCTTCCGTTTCTGAAATGTTAATATTTCATGGGTCCTCATCATCCTCCTTAATATTTTCGATGTAACACTCTAGCGCGCAGCTCAACTGTGTCGCCCATTCTGGCTGAAGTACTTCCATTGGATCCTAGGGTATTTTGAAGATAGCGGCTTTTACTACCTATAGTGCTTCGTCAACAATATCTGACCAATGATCTTCAAATGTGAATGTTAACAGAAACCCCTTACGCAAGAAATCCCATTCACTTGTACCATGGCAGAGCTCTGTCTCAGTATACCAATTTATGGGTATGACATCCAGGGTATGATATAATAAATGTACCCATTTAGGTTGTGGCTCTTCCCCATAGACCTTGGTCCATTTCGCAAGGTGTGTGCATGGATCATCTCGTTCATCATATTTGTCTACTAGTTGTATCTGTGGTTTCCCAAATCATAGGCACATCATTCTTCTGCATCTGCGCCAATCCTCAAAACTTCCTTGATGTGTACCCCACCATCGTGCGGGCATTGCGTGCAACGTCCACTTCAGAGCATCGAATCGCTGTTGTTCTGGTATTTCACTTTCAAATTTGTTCAAGAATTCATCCACCGCTATCAACCCATCATATGTAGGCAAACCCCTTGCCTCTGTTTTCACGCAGCGTAGTGATCTAACCATCATGTTGCAATTAAGCGTTGTTACTTCGTGCAACCAATTCTGCCATCGCTCTATCTCTTCGTCTGAATTCGAAGTGCAGGAGCTTTTATGATCCCACGAAATCCTTCCATCTACAGGTGGATTCACCCAATCCTCTTCTCGCGCGGTTATTTTTTAAATACAATCAAGATTTTCATCACTATCATCGCCGCACACTGGTTTAGTGTATCGTGCTCCTTCAGCTGGATCTAGAGGTACTACTACGCGTAGTGACTTTTTTTCAAAGATAATTTTGAGCTTCTTCAACTTTACGACTCTATTCATATCGATGGCGCAATCTATTCCTAGTAGCGTGGGATAGGGATTACTGTCACCGATAATCTCTATCACTTCAAAATCTGCCTGTGCGCTCGTACCTTCAATATCTACTGTTACCCCTTGCAATATTCCCATTGGCAAGATCTTTTGTTGGTACACCATTCGTAATCGAATAGGAGACCACTGTAGCACGGGTCTGCCCATGGGTTCCCATGTTTGTTTTGGCAGTACGTTTGCGTTCGATCTGAGATCCAAGATTACCTGATCCATTTCATATTCGTCGATTTACACAGTCAACCTCATATCACTTCCTGTGTGCAATGCATGCTTTCCAAGTTTCTAGACCACATGTGGTTCTCCTAACCCGCACACCTAGTGATCAGTTCTTGTAGTCCTTTTACTACCTTGCTGTCGCATAGTAGTTTCATGCATGTCTCCAAAATGGTAGTCAGCATTGAATGATCCATCCCTGGTTTTAATTGATCCTTACTACTTGAAATGGAGGCCTCCGTGAAGCTCTTCTTAGCTTCCATGAATGTCTCCTTCGCACGTTCTAAATCAAATTCGGGTTCCTTTGTAGGAGCCTTGCAAACCCACCCACTTTCATCTGACTTCTTACCTTTATCATCGCCAGTGGTCATACCGCTCCTGAGCATCATGTTTACATTTGGATCTTCTTCGCGTAGCTCAGACCTCATCATTTGTAGATTCTAAGTTGGAGGCGGTTGAACTACCCCTTTTTCGAGTAGTCTCGCTATTAATGTAGGGCAGTCTTCTACCTCATGATCAAACTGAGTACATTACAAACATGATGTCCTTGTTGGGTTTGTACAATCACGGGCATAG
Source organism: Pinus tabuliformis (assembly GCA_031772625.1). Lineage (NCBI taxonomy): Eukaryota > Viridiplantae > Streptophyta > Pinopsida > Pinales > Pinaceae > Pinus > Pinus tabuliformis. The sequence continues at coordinate 464,522,786 of CM062804.1, read as the reverse complement.
TGCCCTGGCCCTCTGCAATTATAACAAATTAACTGTTTGCGACCCCTTCATGGTCCCATTCCACCTCAACCTCAACCGTGCCTCTGAAATCCAACGCACACCATTCCTGCATTTCGGTTGAGGGCTCGTGTTTTGGTCTGCACCCTATAGGCAAGAGTCTGATCCATCATTAGTTCGTAGCTTCTGCAGGTGCACTCATCATGGCCTACCGACCTGCAGATGTTACAAAACAATTGTTGGGATGTCATCGTATAGCTCTGCAATAGATGACAATTATCTGTAGTGTGTTTTCATCCTATCTGACAGATCGCACACCATAATGCAGGCACCACGCTCGGTCTTGCCTGTGCCTCAGGACTAAACAACATCAGCCCTCCTCCTGCCAAGTAATTCGTGAACACTAGACAGTGGTCCTTGTCATGCCCCTGTCCTTTGCATTTTATGCACCATACCTCCTTGCGTTCCCCTGGACAAGGTGTCCTGTCCTGTTTCAAACTCTGCATTTCTAGACATAGATTTTGTAGTTACGTGTGGATTTGTTGGACTCCTAGACCAGGGTCTTGTATAGGGGTCTCATGCAATCTCATCACCATCTCCAAAGCTTCAGCCTGGGTAGAAAGTTTTTACTGTGACAACACCGTCCTTAAGTGCGGTGTCAGTGATGCTACAAACCATGCATGGTGTTGTCCATCTGTCAATGTCATGTTGGCTTCGCGAATCATGCCCTTCATTCTTTGGTCCAAATCCCAGGGGATCTCACCCGGTAGCATCACGATCTCCTTAAACTTAATGATTGATTGTGTTTCTAACTTTGGCCTGCTAAATTCCTTGTTCAACGCATTCTAAATTTCTACGATTCCTGCGTTTGGATGGTCATTAGAATGTTTTATGTACCATGTTAATGCGCGATCCTGCAATGTGCTCACTAGCATAGCCTTCTTGATATTGTCATCCACGATGCCTTGTACTTCCCATAATCCTCTTACCACGAACCAGAATTGATCCGAATCTTCATTCCCCACTCCTCTGAATACCGGTAGTTTGATCGCACTCGCCATACTGAACTGTGGTGGTGGCGGAGGTGGGGTGGGTGGATATGGAGGTGAGGATGTTGAGATGGGTGGCGGTGTAGGTGGAGGTGGTAGGCACGGAATTCACTACCTTATCAGACTGACTGCGCTTCTCGGAGAGACTTTCACGACCTCTTCCTCGCTTTCCCGTGAGGGAGAAATTAAGGGACTGGTTTCGAATTCTTCACTACTTCTTCTTCTGTAGATCTTCCAACTTCACTTAGTCCTAAACATTAATTTATTCGCATAACCCGATTTTCACACAATAACGTCTTAATCCAAGTGTTCAAAGATTTAATATACTTACCTCGCGGTCCCTTGAGGAAACGTCGCTCTGCCTCATTGTAGCTAACGGTCATGTCTACCGCGAACTCAATGATAAATCCTCCTATAATTCGGTCAAGCCAATGGTCCACAGCTTGTGCGATCTTACCTCCTGACACTCTTTGTCTACGCACTAATTCTGAAGTCCACATGATTGGTTTGTCGAGCCTACACCTTCCCTGACTGTCTGCTAGCTTCTTCATCCACTCATACAACTCAGAAGGAAAGGATGCAAAGAGAATTTCATGCATTTCCGTATACAAGTAGTGCTCTAACCACTGTTCCTTAGTTACTCATGGATTTCTGTTTTCATGTGCTGCAAACTTGTGAATCTTCTTGTCCAACCACCCTTCAATTTATTTCTTTGTTGGATTCCAATGGCACAACATTAGACATCCCTTATGCAGATCTTGGTCCCAGCAACAGAACCATTTGTTGGCTTGTATGGGCCTAACCCAGGTTCAAAGGTGATTCAGCCAAGCAAATCCCGGTAATATTGGCCCTTTCAGCAACAGTCCGTGGAGTGCAAACTGAGGTCTCACCCGAAGTAGTATGGGAGGGTGCTAGAACCAGGTTTCCGCACCCTGGGGATGTCTGATGGGCTTCTGGCAGTCCACGGTTTGACCCTGCACGCACATCGCTACAAGCACCTATTAGTCCCTCCCAACCTGTGATGTTGCCTTCACGCAGCCCTACTCGGGGCGCGATCCATATTATACCTAAGTTTCTTGCTATTTAACCTATTACTACCAGATTACTTAACTTATCTGTGTAAGACTAGTGATAATTAACAGTATATCCAGCAATCATATAAGTGCGTGCAATAATCAAAACAGTATAAATGTAAAGAATGCAATACACAAGCAGATGCAATAAATTTGGAATCAACTTCTCTTTATTATTCTTTGTTCAAGGTTACAGACTCGACACTGCCCTGCGCACTCAGCTACAGGGGTCTGCGCACTTAGCTGTAGACTCTACTAGGCCTCTGCGCACTCAATTGCAAAGCCTCTTCCTACTACTATGACCCAATACACTTAGACTCTTACTCTATGCTCTATCTTCCTCCTTTGATTCTTAGTTGCTATATTTATGTTGGAAATAATACTGAGAGGGGGGGTGAATCAGTATTATCAAGTTCTTTTAATAAATCTTCCTTATTTATACTTTGAATTATTTTTGCATGTCAGTACCATAAAATAATGAGCATGAACAAGAAAAACAGATAGTCACACCAAAGAACACCAGATATAAGGTGGAAACCCAATGTGGGTGAAAACCACCTGCTGCAATATGTCTCTATCTTCTTTCAAATTAGAAACTCCTTTTACAATGGTTTTGTACTGGTGCAGTCCTTTACCAGTACGCAAGCTGCAACCTGCAGAGAGCTACAACTCTCTCTCGTTTTCCAGTCTCTCCTGGAAGGGAGCTACAACCCCCTACTTCTTTTCTTTCAAGGACCATTGTTCATAAATTTTCAAACTGGATCCATAAACATCAAGAGATCATCAAGCACAAGTTAATCACCCAGTCAACTGCAGTAACCAGATTAATAGTAACAGTAAACTAAACCCAGAACACCTTATCAACAGAGAAAAGTCAGTCAAATAAATGCCTTAATACAGATCCGCAGTTTTCCTTTATCTGGCATGCGTTGCTATGCACTTCACCTTCTGCACCTCTGCGTATCCCCGCAAGGAGCCTTGAACTGCACTGCGTACCCACGCACTGTTCCTTTAAATGCGCCGCGTACCTTCACTGTACCCACACAGCCACTGCTTCTATTGCGCTGCGTACTTCTACTGTGGCCACGCACCCTCAGATGTTATCGCGCCGCGTATCTACGCAGCTGCGGCTTCTGTAGCGCCGTGTACTTTCACTGTGCCTCCGCACCTGAACCTCTATCGCGCTGCGTACCCACGCACTGCGCCTTCTTCTGCTGTGTGTACCCACGCACTGCGCCTTCTTCTTCTTTGCGTACCCTCGCACTTGCACCGTTAATTACCTGTGTACCTCTGATTAGGGCCAGATTGGCAGTCCACCAGTGTGCCACAAATAGTCAGATGCCCAGATCTGATCATGCGCCCGAGAGATCACACTTCATAGATTCACTTTCAACTTCACTTTTATATAGATCAAGCTTTTAAACCAATAACCCAATATTTCAGATCTTAAGATATTCAATTTGCAAAAGATGCATTAGCCAAGTGATCTCCTTCCCTATTTATAGTCAAGCCCTTATTCACACCATGGGACAAAACCATCAATAACCAATACAAGGGATCCAAACCGGGGCTAAATTAGATCCTATACCACGGGCCAAAACCATAGAATCAAGAACGGCGGGCTAAATACCACGGGCCAAACATAAGAAACCCCATGTGAGCGCGCTTCTTTGCCTTGAAGTGAGTGAACTGGGGGTCCGCACCTCATGAACGGGTAACCTACGGGTATGTACGCACTTTATCTATGATATTCCTGCGGGTCCGCGGCTTTTGTACGGTGCACCTGCGTACCTCTTATTTTTCAACATTTTGAGAGCCTTAACAGAGGATTGCCACTTGAGAGTGTTGCCATCAAGTACAACATCTGTAACATAGATCCATACCAGAATCATAATGCCAACAATATCCCCCTTTGGACTTGATGGCAACCTCAAGATCCTCAACGTCATTCTCCCCCTTTGACATCAAGGGCAAAGGGTCATGCTCCCCCTAAGAACATGCTCCCCCTGGCTATAAACCAGATCCACCAAACACCATAAATGACCATGAAAGAGATAAAGACATATTGCAGCAATATTCATACCAGCATCCATGATTTCCTCCTGTACTTCCTCCATAATGCCAACAATGCATTATATGCTCCCCCTGAACCTGTGCCATTCGATCTTCGACCAATCCGCAACCCAACAAATGTACGCATATACCCCAGATGAACCTTGCGTACAACCATCAATCAGAAGAGATTCAACAACATGATGATGCATCAACAACCCCCAGCTTTTGCCTGAGGTATTCAAAGGTCTCCCTGGGCAATGGTTTGGTGAGTATATCAGCAACTTGTTCCTTAGAAGGAACATACTCCAACTTGACCTTTTGTTCAAGTACTTGTTCCCGGAGAAAATGATACTTGATCGGTATGTGCTTGGTCTTTGAATGCATGACTTGGTTCTTTGAAATGATGATTGCACTTGTATTGTCACATAAGATGGAGATGGGTGGTATACAAGTGATTTGGAAATCCTACAAGGTCTGCATCATCCAAAGGAGTTGAGTGCAGCAAGATGCAGCAGCAACATATTCCGCTTCAGCTGTAGACAAGGCAATTGAACTCTGTTTCTTGCTGAACCAAGATACTAATCTGGAACCCATAAAGAATGCACCACCACTTGTGCTCTTCCTGTCATCCACGCTTCCGGCCCAATCTGCATCTGTATAAGCATGAAGTGTGAGATCTGTATCTCTAGGATACCATAAGCCATAGTTTTGAGTTCCTTGAAGATATTTGAAGATTCTCTTTACTGCCTGAAGATGAGTTTCCTTTGGATTTTCCTGAAATCTTCTAACTATTCCTTCTGCATGCATTATGTCTGGTCGGGTACCTGTCAAATAAAGTAGACTTCCAATCATAGATCTATAGGTTGGTTGATGCACTGCTGCTAATTCATCATTTGCACTGAGGCTACATCCTGTGACCATGGGTGTACATACTGGTTTTGCATCTTCCATGCCATATTTCTTCAAAATCTGCTTGAGATACTTGGTTTGAGACAAAAAGATCCCTCCTTCTTTTTGTTGGATTTGCAAACCAAGAAAATATGTCAGTTCTCCCAGCAAGGACATTTCGAATTCTTTCTGCATTACCAAGGCAAAGCTTTGACTCATAGCTTCTTCATTGCTGCCAAAGATAATGTCATCTACATACACAACAAGTATTAGTAATTTGTCGTTTTCAACTTTTACATAAAGATTGCTATCTGTTGATCCTTTTGAAAAACCTTGTTGATGAAGATATTTGTCCAAATGATAGTACCAAGCCATTGGAGCTTGTTTGAGACCATAGAGAGCCTTTTTCAATCTGCATACAAGATTTGGATCATTTCCAAGAATGAAACCATCTGGCTGCTCAATGTATACTTCTTCTTCCAAGTCTCCATTCAGAAAGGCTGATTTCACGTCCATTTGAAATACTTTGAAGTTTTGAAAGCTTGAGAGAGCAAGGAACATTCGGATGGATTCAAGTCTTGCAACAGGAGCAAAAGTTTCTTCAAAATCTATTCCTTCTTGCTGCGCATACCCTTTACAAACAAGTCTGGCCTTGTTTCTAATTACTTCTCCATTTTCATTCAATTTATTTTTGAAGACCCATTTTGTCCCTATAACATTCTTATCCTTTGGTCTAGGAACCAACTCCCAAGTGTTGTTCTTTTCGATCTGCTCAAGTTCTTCATCCATTGCTTTGACCCAACATTCATCTTTGCATGCCTCTTTCACATTTTGTGGTTCAGTGGAAGAGAGTAATGCCAAATAGCTTGAAGCTTCTACAATTGTTCTTCTTGTTTGTACACTTGCTTCTTTCTGCCCCAAAATCTGAGATTCTGGATGATTCTTCTGAACATATCTGGATGGAGTCTTCTCTTCTATCCTTATCTGCTCCTCTGGTTCTTCTTCTTCATCATTCTGTCTTTGAGGGTAGTCTTCATCTTCTTCGATATCTTCATGATTTACTTGCCTAGGAATGTATCCCTTCTCATCAACCACTACATCAATGCTGTCAACAATTCTTCCAAATCTTTTATTGTAGCACTTGTATGCTTTGCTGTGTGGAGAATAACCAAGAAGAATGCCTTCATCTGCTCTAGGTTCAAGTTTGCCAAGTTGCTCATCAGTATTCTTAATATAGCATTTGCTCCCAAAGATTTTGAAGTGTTTTACCGAAGGAGTCTCACCATACCAGAGCTCATGAGGGGTTTGAGTGCTGTTCACCCAGACATTTGTTTTGTTGAGAATAACAACCGCAACATATGCAGCTTCACCCCAGAAAGTTGCGGGAGTTCCAGACTCATCAAGCATAGCACGAGCCATTTTTTGGACTGTTCTGTTCATTCTTTCCACCACTCCATTTTGTTGAGGAGTTCTAGCTGTAGAGAATTCTCTTCTTATCCCATGTTCTTCACAGAAATCAAAAAATTCATTTGAGGTAAACTCCCCACCTCTGTCAGATCTGAGGCACTTAATTTTGTATCCTGATTCATTTTCAACCAAGGCTTTAAAGGATTTGAATTTTTCGAATGCTTCATCTTTGTGCTTCATAAGTCCTAACCAGACAAACCTGGAGAAATCGTCAATGAATAATATCAAGTATTCTTCTCCTCGAGGTGTCCTTTTCCTGAATGGACCACATACATCTGTGTGTACTAGCTCAAGAGGCATGCTAGCTGATCCTTCCTTCTCCGGAAAGTTAGTTCTGGTTTTCTTTCCGAACTGACATGATTTGCATATGGTGTTGTCTGGAATTTTGATATCTGGAAGACTGTGAACTGCCTGATATTTGCATGCTTTCCTTATTTGTGAAAAGCTTAGATGCCCCAACCTCCGGTGCCATAACCAGTGTTCATCATCCTTGCTTAGATAGCATTGTTGTTATCCTTCTTCAAATATGTATAGATTATTTGGAGTTCTTTCACCTTTGATCACTGTTTTACCTGTATCGAGATCACGAACAAGACATCCATTTGATCTAAATATCACCTCGGTTCCTTGATCACACATTTGGCTGACACTCAGAAGATTATGCTTCAATCCATCAACATACAAAACATTTCCAGCTTTAGCCTTTTCTTTTAACTGAGCAGTGCCTTTTCCTTTTATAGCTGCAGGAGTATCATTTCCAAAAGAAACTTTCTTTCCCTTTTCTAAAGCAGAATATGATTCAAGTTTTTCTTTATCACCTGTCATATGCTTCGAACATCCACTGTCAATGTACCATAGATTTTCCTGTCCCTCTGCATAAAATGCTATCCCACATCTTTTTGTTTGTGGTTCCTTTATTCTCCATGTTTTGGTGCTTGAGGCTTGTTCCTTTGTTTGCTGAAACCTGCTCCTGCATTCAGAATCTTCATGACCAAAGTTATTGCAAATAGAGCATTCAACTTCATTTTCAAGAGCCGAAAAGTTGTTATAGGTCCTTTTTATAATCCCGGTCATACTTCTTTGTTTTTGAGCTTCTCTAGTCATGATTGTTTTATATGCAACACATTGAGCTGATTTGTGACCAAAGTTATGGCAAGAGAAGCATTGTCCATTGAAGAAACTTCTGCGGTTATCAAATCTTCTGGCAAAATGATTGTAATTTCTATTGTCATCCATTATTGAAGTAAATTGAGAGGATTTTACCCGTGGCTGGTTGTAGCTTTTGTTCATCCTTAAGACGGATTGCCCCTGGTTTACCTGATAGCCTTTGTTTGTTCTTGATGTAATTCGTCCCTGCTTTACCTGGTGATCTCCATTGTGCTTTTGCTCATTCCTTCTTGCTGCATCAAGATAACTCTTTGAGGTGGATGCTTGAGAAGTTTCTCCATTATACCCCAGACCTGTCTTGTTTAGTGGAGAACGCTGTACATTGATGATCTCATCCAGAGTTTCAGATCCTTTGACAAACTTAAGATTAATAGCCTTTGTTTTCTCAATCTCTTTTCTAAGACCAACAATTTCACCTTCTAACTTTTCAAGATATTTTTCTTTTTCATCAATTTGAAATTGTAGAGTATCAATGATCATATTCTTTTCTTCTATACATGTCTTGAGTCTAGAAATTTCTTCATGAAAGCTATCCACATCTATAGCATCCATGTAATCATCATCTTCAAATGCCATTAAACGTTTGTAGTCATTACCTCGTTCATCTTCATCACTATTTGATAGACCATCACTATCTTCATGAGTGTAGTAGCTTTTCTTATTTGCATTTTGTTTCTTGTTCCATCTAGCAGGTTCCTTTCCTTTGTCAATCTTATCCTTATGAGGACATTTCACAGCATAATGACCTACTCTTCCACAAGCAAAGCATTTAAAAGGTAACTTACCTCTGAACCTTCCAGTACCTCGTTGAAGATTTCTGACAAAATTTGATTCTTCTTCTTCTTCTTCTGGCACGTGACTTGCTTCATAGTAGTCTCCTTTGCTTGAAGCCTTGAAAGCAACTTCTCTTCTGTCTGATGGACCTCCCTTTCTCATTTCATAAGCAGTTAGGATTCCGTGTAGCTGAGACATAGTAAGAGTTCGTAGATTTTCCTTTTCTTCTATTGCAGACACTTTAGATTCAAACTTGGGGGACAATGATCTTAGAACTTTTTCAACCACAATAGCCTCTTTTATTTCTTCACCCAAGTTTTTCATGCAATTAACAATCTCGTCTACCCGAAGGAAATAGTTAGCCACACTTTCATCATTATACATTCTGAGATTCTCATACTGAATCATGAGGGTTTGAAGTTTAGCACGCTTTACCTATTCATCTCCTTCGTAGCTCAAGACAATCTTGTCCCATATTTCTTTTGTGGATTTATATTGCATAACCTTCATGAATTCTGTTTGAGATAAGCATCCTAGCAGAGTATTGACTGCTTTAGCATTTGTTTCATATTTCTTCTTTTCGGCCGAATCTGTAGGAGTAGCTAAAGGAAAAGCGTAGCCTGTATCTATGATATCCCAAACTTCTGTACCAAGAGATTGAAGATAGGCAGTAACTCTTACCTTCCAATAATTGAAGTTTGTCCCATCAAAAATTGGTGGCATGATTGATGCTTCCTCTCGTAGTTGCTCATGATGAGTGATCTTCCTTCAAGCGATCAAGCTTCTCTGAAGGACCTGCTCCGATACCAATTGTTGGAAATAATACTGAGAGGGGGGGGTGAATCAGTATTATCAAGTTCTTTTAATAAATCTTCCTTATTTATACTTTGAATTATTTTTGCATGTCAGTACCATAAAATAATGAGCATGAACAAGAAAAACAGATAGTCACACCAAAGAACACCAAATATAAGGTGGAAACCCAATGTGGGTGAAAACCACCTGCTACAATATGTCTCTATCTTCTTTCAAATTAGAAACTCCTTTTACAATGGTTTTGTACTGGTGCAGTCCTTTACCAGTACGCAGGCTGCAACCTGCAGAGAGCTACAACTCTCTCTCGTTTTCCAGTCTCTCCGGGAAGGGAGCTACAACCCCCTACTTATTTTCTTTCAAGGACCACTGTTCATAAATTTTCAAACTGGATCCATAAACATCAAGAGATCATCAAGTACAAGTAAATCACCCAGTCAACTGCAGTAACCAGATCAATAGTAACAGTAAACTAAACCCAGAACACCTTATCAACAGAGAAAAGTGAGTCAAATAAATGCCTTAATACAGATCCGCAGTTTTCCTTTATCTGGCATGCGTTTCTATGCACTTCACCTTTTGCACCTCTGCGTATCCCCGCAGAGAGCCTTGAACTGCACTGCGTACCCATGCACTATTCCTTTAAATGCGCCGCGTACCTTCACTGTACCCACGCACCCACTGCTTCTATTGCGCCGTGTACTTCTACTGTGGCCACGCATCCTCAGATGCTATCGCGCCGCGTATCTACGCACCTGCAGCTTCTATAGCGCCGCGTACTTTCATTGTGCCTCCACACCTGAACCTCTATTGCGTTGCGTACCCATGCACTGCGCCTTCTTCTGCTATGCGTACCCACGCACTGCGCCTTCTTCTGCTTTGTGTACCCTCGGACTTGCACCGTTAATTACCTGCGTACCTCTGATTAGGGCTAGATTGGCAGTCCACCAGTGTGCCACAGATAGTCAGATGCCCAGATCTGATCATGCGCTCGAGAGATCACACTTCATAGATTCACTTTCAACTTCACTTTTATATAGATCAAGCTTTTAAACCAATAACCCAATATTTCAGATCTTAAGATATTCAATTTGCAAAAGATGCATTAGCCAAGTAATCTCCTTCCCTATTTATAGTCAAGCCCTTATTCACACCATGGGACAAAACCATCAATAACCAATACAAGGGATCCAAACCGGGGCTAAATTAGATCCTATACCACGGGCCAAAACCATAGAATCAAGAACGGCGGGCTAAATACCACGGGCCAAACATAAGAAACCCCACCTGAGCGTGCTTCTCTGCCTTGAAGTGAGTGAACTGGGGGTCCGCACCTCATGAACGGGTAACCTGCGGGTATGTACGCACTTTATCTATGATATTCCTGCGGGTCTGCGGCTTTTGTACGGTGCACCTGCGTACCTCTTATTTTCCAACATTTTGAGAGCCTGAACAGAGCATTGCCACTTGAGAGTGTTGCCATCAAGTACAACATCTGTAACATAGAGCCATACCAGAATCATAATGCCAA